>CAUYQU010017916.1:0-154236 GCA_963574635.1 Cheracebus regulus | reverse complement strand
CCATTGTGGAAGGCAGTGTGGTGCTTCCTCAAGGACCTAGGAATAGAAATTCCATTTGACCCAGCAATCCCATTACTGGGTTTATACCCAAAGGATTATAAATCGTTCTATTATAAAGACACATGCACATGTATGTTCATCATGGCACTGTTTACAATAGCAAAGACCTGGAACCAACCCAAATGCCCATTGACAATAGACTGGACAAGGAAAATGTGGCACATATACACCACGGAATACTATGCAGCCATAAAAAATGATGAGTTCATGTCCTTTGTAGGGACATGGATGAAGCTGGAAACCATCATTCTCAGCAAACTGACACAAGAACAGAAAATCAAACACCACATGTTCTCACTCATAGGTGAGTGTTGAACAATAAGAACACATGGACACACACAGGGGAGCATCACACACTGTGGTCTGTAGTGGGGGTGCCAAGGGAGCGACAGTGGTGGGGGGGGAGTGGGGAGGTTGGGGAGGGATAGCATGGGAAGAAATGCCAGATGTAGGTGACGGGGGGATGGAGACAGCAAACCACATTGCCATGTGTGTACCTATGCAACAATCCTGCATGATCTGCACATGTACCCCAAAACCTAAAGTACAACTTAAAAAAGTGCTTATGCACAATACATTAAATAAAGTGGGTTTTTTACTGACAAGCAGCAAGGGACAGTAGAAGCCTAGATGCCACTGTGAACAGGTCCCTAAAAGCTCAGAAATCTGCCCCGGAGTCTTGAAGCCTCAACTTTGCGGGCCGCACTTGTACCACAGACAAGGGACTCTGAAGGGCAGCCTGCTCCGGGTTACATACCTTGGGGTCACAGGAATCACTGAGCAAAAGTGTTAACATCCCATTCTAGGGGGCATCAGGACAGAACCCAGGCTGTTCCAGCCAGCTCCCACTATTGCAAGGTGCTGTGTTCCCAGCGCATGCTACAGTTATTCTGGTAAACTAAGGGAAAGAAATAGGCAGAGAACTGGGTTGGCTCAAGGCCATTCAGAAAACTATTACAGAGGGATATAAATCAACTGGTCAGGGAGAAATTGCAGAATTCTTTTAAGGAAAATATATTTTCATTTTTGACGTATATTTAATTATTCAATAAGTATTTATCAGATGCCTACAGTCTGTGAGGCTCTCGGTTCATGCTGTAACCCGAAAGATTCCCTGTCATTAAGGAGCTCCTATTTTGGTGACACACATACTTACATGACTGTGGTACAGAAGGCTAAATGCTATAATCCAGGTTGCAGAATATGCTGTGGGAATACAAGAAAAAATAAAAAAGAGAGAAAACTAATAACTGCTGACTTTTGTGCATGTGTTATTCAAAAGGTGTGTATTCAAAAGATTTGTTAATGATGATGTCATGTTAATGAGATAGTGCATACTTCTGAGTCAGGATAGGAAACTTTGAATGGTAGTCAAAACAGTGATTCCTTGTGCCTTCCGCAATGTAATCAAGTAGACATCTCACTGAGGGCTGAGAACAGAATAGAACTTAGAAACTTAGGTGAATTTTAAAACGTTACCTTTTTTAAAGCTTCTTAATTTCCCCCCATTGTTCTTGGAATGTGGATTGTCACTCTATGACCAAGACTTAAGTAGATGTTTAATAATTGCAGTGTAACTACAAAGTATTTCTATCACAGGGATTCCATTGAAAATGTCAGTGGATACAGTGCTTTCTTCTGGTTTTAGATTTAAATAAATGATTTCAACTAACCATCTGCAGGAGAAGAGGCCAAACTGTACTGAAGGTATTCCTTATATTATGTGGACAATGGTGAAGACATATCAAGTAACTTTCAAAATTATTTATTTAAAATTCTTTTTTTTCTAATTAAATGAATAGGTGGAAAGGAAAATGACTTTGGCTGGAACTACTTGATGTCATTGACAAACATATCTGAGCATTTTATTTTCAATCTTTTCTTCTTTATTAATGTTTATTTAGGAGAGGGCTGCCTGTGAATAGGCGTTTATAGTATATTTGCACTATAATGTGGAAAAAAAATGAAACCTGAGAAATGATAAGACTTCAAGCCTCTAATAAATTTCTTAGACAATGAGAAAAAGGCAAGTCTTAGAAAAAGGGTGCCTTGAGATCAAGAACCATTCTTATATGCAATGCCAGTTGTTGAGAGTCACACAGAACTGCATATTCATTCATGATATTCCAATTTTAAACTCAGCACAGATAATGACAGTGATCACGTGGACCATGACGTTTTTCTGGTGCTTTGTTTAAAAAATCTTTTTCTATTTAGCGTTTCTTAGTAATTAAATTTATAATAACATGCATTGCAGTTGATGTAATCAGAAAAATGTCAACCCTAAAATAAAATGTGGAAAACAAGAATTTATAAGGAACCAATACAGCCAGCTGGTGGTTGATGTTGTAGCATCATATGTACTGTATATTGCATATCGTGCTACATTATATGATATATAAGAGAACAATGCATCGTGGGTTGCCAGTCAAAATGAGACAATTCACAGGATCTGATTCCTTCATCCTTGAGCTGTTTCCACAAAGGAGGCGAAGTGCAGAACAACAGGGCTCTGCTTTTCTAGATATTAGATAGGAAATCATAGTTCAATTTCAGTTAGTCAACATGAAACTGTAGAACTGGATTGGAGAGAGAGAAATGAAGCAGTAATGATAGTGTCCGGAGGCAGAGAAAGGTAGCCGGTGGCGTACCCCAGGCAGTCCAGGGAAAAGATGGCAGAGTCCACAGGGCAAACCCCCAGGGCAAGCACCAGGGTGGATTAGTGAAGTCGCAGCAGTAGGCTGGCTGTCGGGGGCGCGGCAGTACTTGGGACACTCATCTGCCTTTCCTGTTCCAGCCGCACCCTCTGGCTCTCTCTACTTACTGGGAATGAGCCTCCCGGGTTCAAACGATTCTTCTGCCGCAGCCTCCAGAGTAGCTGGGATTACAGGCACCTGCCATCATGCCCAGCTAATTTTTGTATTTTTAGTAGAGACTGGGTTTCACCATGTTGGCCAGGATGGTCTCAATCTCTTGACCTCGTGATCCGCCTGCCTCGGCCTCCCAAAGTGCTGGGGTAACAGGCCTGAGTCACTGCGCCTGGCCATGTCTACTCTCTTAAAAGTCTGAAGAAAAGAGCTAAACTTCAAAACCTAGAAGATACCTACCTCTCAGCTCCAAGGGGGATCTTTGCAATAGGCAAAATGCTTCAGTTTTATTATTTGGCCTTTAGATATAACCGCAAAATAAATTTTCTTCAATATGTGAATAAATTCAGCAATGAAAACAAATCCTTTTGTTTAGTAATAATTCAGTTTTTCATTTCAAATCTCAGTGACCTGTCACAAAAGCATGGTCACAGTCATTATTCAGTGGTTACTGTGGTGTTCCCCTTTATGTCTAGGTGAGATTTAACACATGGCTCTTCATGTTTTCTTGTTTTATGTTTTAGAGCCACCACCTTTTTTTGATACCCAATGACTCATTTGAATCGACTATCTTTAGATTTAAATATTTACATGCTGTGTGATTATGTTCTATTTGTTATGCCGATTTTTATACAATATACCCTTATTGCCTCTAAGATGCAAAAGCCTGCTGAATTCTGATCTGATTTTCTCCCGTATCTGTGAGGAAAGCCTGTTTCTGGATATGTTCTGGCTAACGTTTTACCACTGCGACTCTGATCAAAGTGCAATGTAATTTTTATTTCAATCCATTCTTTTGTGACTAAGGCAAGATTTGAGAGGGAGCAGGTCTGTCCTCATTAATAGGAACTCTAACATGAACTTTTCTCCTTGGTACAGGTATCAATTTTGATGACCAAAAATAGAGAACTCTGGACTGGCTACTAATTTTCTGTTTTTGAAGATTTTACATTTTGTACTATTAATAAGTTGAGCTATGAGGTAATAAATATGTTTAATTTTAAACATGTGTGGAAACTAAAATACCCACAGTTTAAAAAAAAATTGAAAATGTGATTTAATTGGTTTTTTTTCCTACTGAGGCAAAGACAGCCCAATTATATGGTCAGCTTTGGTTAGGAAATTATTACCTGTACAACTTCCAGGAAAATTCAGTGACCCCCACATGATCGAAGGTGGCTTAAATGCCCTCCATTCAGATTGTTGTTTAGTATAACTAGGTAACTCCAACGTGAGAAAGATGATTTTGATTATAATTTAAAAAAATTAACAAAAGGGTTACACTTTGTCACAAGATTGAATGCCAAGAGGCATTGTTCTAGAGAAACTGATTTTTAATCTGGTTGAACAAGACAGAACGACTCATTCCTGAAAATTCAGCTGAGGTCAACCTCCATTCCTCTGTGTTTCCCATGAGTCAGGCACCTGGTCGAGTGAAGGGAATAAAAACAATGAATATTTTATGTTTTTCTCAAGAGGCTAAAAGGTTTTATCAGGGAAAATGGAACTAGCAGTAGAAATGTGTACAGCAAATGGAAACGGGCAGGAGGAGGGCTAAGGCCCCCTGTGTGATAGGATGAGGACACCCTTAGCCTCCTCTGAAGGATGATTCCAAGATGGGTGAAGGGACCGCTGGAGGAGGAATCCTGAGCAGCATCTGAAAGGTGAGGAGCACGTGAAGACCTAGAGGAAGAGAACACGAAGGCAAAGGCACAGGGCTGAGAGCCATGGCCCATGGGAGTGCTAGGACACTGCTTTTGAAATCACAAGAGCGAAAGTAGCAGATGAGGCTAGACTGAAGCATGTGTCAGGCTGTGAAGGTCCCTGTGTGCCATCTGGGAGCAACTGATGAACTCCACAGAAGAGCATGACATGATTAGATTTGCATTTTGGAAAAAAAGTATTGCTAGTGTTTTTAGGAAAGCCGAGCTTCAAAGGGGGAAAAAAAGTGGAGTTAGGGTCCCGCTGAAGAAGGCTTGGATTTCAGTAGCATAATGAAGGAAGAGGTCATGACATGTTTTACATAGAAAAACTAGATGGTAACAACAAGTCCTGCCATTGTGTAGATGCTGGGTAAGGGAGAGAAATAATAATTAATATTAACAATTATAGCTAAGAATAATTGTGCTTTGTAAGCTCCAGAATAAATAGGATGAAGTGGAGAATACATGTATTTCTATATTCATTCATTTACTTATTTATCTGTTGATTTATTTTGTCATTTAGAGCTTATGATCTAGTGAGGGAGACTGATAAGTGGTTCAGTTATTACAACACATTTGAAATTACAAAACGTTTATACTAAGATTCCATAAGGTCACAGAGAAGTAACGCTTACATAATAGATGCTTTAAAAGATTCTACGTGAGATGTCATTTAATAAGTAAACATGTCATTACAGCAATTGGCATTTGGTTAATAAAATATACCATATAGATAGCTGTAATTATTTAAAGGGACAAGAATTAAAGAGAGATAACAGTTGAAATAAATGCTCATCTAGAGGTGACCTATAATGCTAAAGTTTTAAACCGACTCACTTCTTCTGGACTCACACAAACACCTGCCTGTGCACATGCCTAAGATTTATCTTTGTCACCTACGTCCCATCAGACACTTGAGGAGTTTCATCAATGTCAGCCAAGGACCATTTGTAACATCGAATGAATACAACTTTGAAGTTATATCTCATGTAATTCTGTTTTTGCCGAGCTGGAAATGTGCACAGTCTAGATGGTAGAGCTCTATTATGGGATGTACAGGGTGACTGCAAACAGGGCAGCTAAGAAATTCTCAAAGGACATCCCAGAAGCGAATTGCCTGCAATGCAGCACAGCCCTTGGCTGTTACGAAGCAAAAGAAGCAAACAGACCAAACTTAGGTACAGGAAGCAGAGATGGGGCAATAAATAGGTTGCTATGAATGGAAGAAATAAAGAAGTATAGTCATGACTGGGCTGATTGTGTGTAGACTTCAGGATAAAATATATCCTGACCATGGCTATGGTAAAATCTTAATAGAGTTGCATCTGTTTAAACCACTGTTGTGAAATGGTGTTCACATTTTCTGTTTGTAGGATATAAAGGAGTTTTAAAAATTAAAGCATTTTGCAATAAAGCACGACTCAAACCACTATAGTTTCTTAGAGGCATTTGGGGTCCTCAGCTAATTTTCAAGTGTAATTCTACAGTACTATATACATGATAAAAATAGGCCCTGGACAGAGAGAGAGAAAAAAGAAAGAAAACACTTTATTTCTCCTCTGACATTTTTGGGATATCTCTGCTTGGTTAGAATAAACCTGAAAATTAAATAAAGCAAGACAGAAATTGCTGGCACAAGCTGTTGGTTTGTAGTGGCTCCATGGCAGCCTGAAATGAGTTCTCACAGTGGCCCTCTGAGAGATGGGTGTTCCTTCTAGCCTTGTCACCACCCAGCTCTGGGACTCCAGTGATTCATTAGCTTCTCCAGGCTTCAGTTCTTTCATCTGTAAAATGGGGATGGGAAAAGTACCATCTTATTAGTTTGTGGTAAGGTTTAAATGAATTATTACATGCCTGGCACATCATAAACATGACATAAGTATTTGTTATTACTATAAGAAGTTAGCAAATTTAACTGTTCCATCCGGCTCTAGAGTTTAGCAGTGTTCTGTATGGCAGAATTTTTGTCTGTGCTATTTCCAAGTATCAGAAAATTCCTTAGTGTGCCAGAATGAGCTTATATGTTTGGGTAAGTGATCCAGATAAGACTAAAATCATATAAATAAGTAAATAAATAAAGTCGTCAGTGACTAGTTTGCTGTTGAGAGTGTGAGCAGCCAGGACGTTCAGAAGGGGCTTTATCTGCTTCCCTTGTTCCTTATGAATCTCTGCTCTGTGTAAGTGGTGGAAGAAAATGAATTATGCTTACCATGTGCATTTCAGGGTAAAATAAATACATTTTAGTTTTAGAAAATACATAATGTGATGACTTTTAATATAAAACATAATTTTTTTTCAACAACTGAAAATTCCTTGGCAGAAATGCAAATGTGCCATTATATTGTGAGTTTTATCTTCTGAGGTATAAAAACTATGTATCTTTTACATAGATACAATCATAGAACATTTTCATAAAAGAAAAACAAAAAGCACATTAAGCTAGCCATTAATATCATGTTTGTGTCTACTCATTTTTTTTCTTCTAAAACAAATAATCCATTTTAGAGCCTGTGGCTACCTGACCAAAGGGATTCATTATCCCATGATTTCTATGGGAATTTGAACAGCTCTATAAATTCAGATACTGAAATGTGTCATAACATGAAAGTGGTTTCAGGAGTAAGGGATTGTTTTTTTGTATACTGTGTCTGGCTCATATTTGTAGAACAGGCATTTACAGTGGTCATTTAGAAATGTATATCGTCACTGGTGATGTCCATTAAGAAAAATGTAAAGGGATTCTGTTACCACCTAATCACCCCACTGATAAACAAAGATGTTGTCTTCATTAAAGTGAAGTTATTAGAATGATGTTTTATGTTTTTAAAATTTCTCTGTCTGCTCTTTTATGATTTTCAGTAGAGAGAACTAAGTTGGGATAAGCAAGAAAACACTAAATTTGGAATGTGCCTCTAGTCTTCACTTAAAAATGACTCTGGATTTAACAGAAACATTTTATTAGGTATTTTTAAGATTTGTTTTAGATTTCCCATTCTTTTGATAAATTGCAATTTCAGCTTTTATATTAACCAGGTTCTGATTTCTCAGCATTGTGATAAGAGGGTAACTATGCAGAGAGCAAAGGCCTGCATTTTTAAAAAGAGATTAGAGAAGACAAAGGGAACTGGGTGGTTTTTGTTTGTTTGTTTACTACAAGGAAAAGTCTCATTCAGCTTTAGATTTCAGATTCTAAACGAGGTGGCAATTTCCCATTATTCTTGTGATGTAGTCTGCAATGAGGCTGTCACTGACAATTATAATAGTCTCTATCCATGTCTAAATAAAAGTCCCTGCTCTCTCTACCTGATAGACATTAGCATAGACACATACTTTTTATTTGTAGCAATTATCAGACTTGCTACATGATACTACAATTTTTATGTTACACAAAATTCTATTTTTATATTGTTACAAATATGCATTTGTTATAAATATGCATTTTGCTCATGAAAATGTAAAAATGAGTGGAGAGCTGTGTCCCATCTTGCTGACCATTATTAACTCAACTCATAACACACACACACACACACACACACACACAGAGAAAGATAGAAATATTTCTTGAAATAATGACTGATTGACTAACTGAATGAATGAAATGCATTGTGCCCTATAAATTGAGGGGGATTTTTCTACAAACCAAAAAAAAAAAAGAATAATTATTGGAAATCATGTAAAACACTCTCTTATAAAATGTTTCCTAAGTTGGGTAATAGAATGGCCTAAAGGAATAAATCTCATTCCTAGTAGTAGCATATACATTTAAAAAATCTGTCTCAAACTATTATAAGTAATAATAGTGCATTTTTAAGAAAAAGGGGCTAAAATTCAGCAAGAGATTTTTTTTTTAATGGACAGACAGAATTTCTTAAAGTGTTAATGTCCTATGCTTAGCATAACTTCTTAACCTGACAGCATACCACCTTAAAAGCCATCGTCTTTCTGAATGGCTTTTAAGTTACCACCTCACCAATCTTCTCTATTCCTCAGCTCCTGTAATAACAGGGTCATGGAAATTAGTGTTTTATGCTTCCAAGTGTGCAAAGATACTGAACATGCCATGGTGGTGAGGAAGCATATGTTTAAGGTAGCTGTCACAAGTTCAAGATGTTAGCAAACGATTATGGTTGCAATAACATTGCTTTTCTGTACTGTGTCTCATGACATTTAACTAACTGCCTTCTTTCTTTTGACTGTTTCAGTGCTCCTGGAAATTTTTCTAGAGGACTACATATTTAGAGACCAAAACTGGATTTCTTTAACATAATTTAGTCTATGAAAAAGTCGCTGGACTCAGATTTCCTTATACTGTATTTGTCAAGGAAACAGTACAATTTTGTGACTCAAATTGTTTCCCTACAATTTGCCTTTACTATTTCTTTATTTTTTAAAAATCTATTACTTTTAAATCTAGAGGTATATTACATAAGAATTTTTAAAGTGTTCACATTTTATTCTCTTAAAGTTTTTACTTTAAAAATCTCAACCAAGAACAGGGTTTATAAAAGCAAGAGACTAGTTTGCAACACACAGCTAGAAATACAGGAAACAGAGTGAGCACGCTGTAGCGAAATCTCAAATCCTCGGGGAATGAAGCTGGCAATTTTGTCTTCAGAATGACTCTTCCTATAGGGCTTAATCCTATCAGCAAAGGTGTCTTACTGATGAAAGCCCTGCAGGAAGAAAGGGCAAAACCGCTATGCAGTGATATTTGTCTGAACTTCCCTGTAAGTATTAAGGATTTTGAGATTTCCCTATAGTGAATGTCTTGGGTAGCTGAGGGAGGGGGCTGAATTCCTCATTCTTCTGTGTTGCCTTTTATAGCCATAGTAATGCTCTCTATTCTCATACTGCATTGAGTGGTGAGGCATAGGCACGATTATTACATTTTTGCACTAGGTCCCATGACAATCCATGGACATTCTAGTATTTATTGATAGGGGCAGAGAGTATGAGTGGACCCCTTAGTTCACTCAACATCTAGTAAGCATTTACTGTGTTCAATTCCCTACCACAATGAAGTACAAAGCTGGCTGTTGTCCTCAGGCATTTTATAGACACTAGTATCCTCTTTTGCAAGAGTAATACCAGGCATTCAAGGCCCTGTTTTGTTTATGCTAAAATCTCTATTTGAGCCTTAATTTACGTTTCTAAATAAAAAACCTGACATTACCTATAACAGCAATAAAACTATAAATAAAATGACAATAAGAGTTAAAAATAAGTAGTGTTTAGCATTTACCAATAAATATTTAGCAGCTGTGTGAATGTTTTTAAGTAATATTAGGTAGTTTCATATTATTCCATTTTATAGCTCATGCAACTGAACCCTAGAGAAATTATGTTACTCACCAAGAGAGACACAGGTAGTGCACAGCAGAGCTGAAATGTGGGTCTTTATCAGGTGGGCTCAGGGCCAGAATGATTGGTCTGGCTGTTGTGTGATCTGGGAAAATTAATTAATTAATTTGACAGAGCCTAGCTCTGCTGCCCACTCTGAAGTACAGTGGCATAATTTTGTCTTACTGTGACATCCACCCCCACAGGCCCAAATGATGATATGAATAAATTATTTTTTGATATTTAGGAGATTTCCTGTTTTTTTTTTTGTTTGTTTTTTTTTTCTTGTCTGTAAGGAGAAATAGAGGAGGAAGCAATATGGAAAAGGAAAGCTATTAAATAGCTTAAAATGGCCAAAGATAAGTCAAAAAGAGAATGAAAGTCAGGAGGCTTAGCTCCAATTTTCTGTTTGAAATCTGGACTGAAACTGATTTTGAAAATGGTATGGACATTGGAATAGTCCCGTGGTTAGATATGATAGGTAACAGCTAATTTGTAATTTGAATGTCACTTGGATATTGTTCATCCTACTTACTCGTATCTCCCTGTGGTTTCCACTGAGTAGAATTGTGTTATTATAGATTTATTTCTTTACTTTAAGAGACTATCCTAAAAAAAGAAGGCCAATAACTTGGTTAGAGGGGGTTGCCAGAGGAGGGAGTCATATGTTTTATATATATGTAATGTATATCATTTTTTCATATGCATATCTGGGTATATATTGGATGTATGGGTGCATATATGTGTGTGCATATTTGTGTGTGTATGTGTACGTGTGTGTGTGTGTATATATATATATATATATCTCCTTATTCCAGAAACTGTTACAGTTTTTACATGACAAAGGAACAGAAACACAAATTAAAAATGATGCAAAAGAAGACAGAAATCAAAATAAATTTAATTACTCAAGATCTTCAAAATAATAGAAATATCTCTTGAGGTATTTCATTTAAAAAATAATAAAACATTGTGATGCAATGTTAACACCATTCTTGACAACAAGTTCCCACAAGATATAACAATTGGGCATCACTGAGCTCTTTGAATGACTCCCCATGTGGGCTGATGAGGTCATAGCAAGAGCAACTCACTCAAAAGCAATTCTGCAGAGGGCCTTTGTGGTGTTAGTGAGGTTCTGAAGTCTTTGCTGATCCATTGTTCAGTCACTGCCATATTTGTTGAGAACTACTTGGCAGAATGGGTAGACCAGATGTCCTTTGAGAAATCCATATAGGACAAAATTTTTGTTGACTGAATTACTAAGGTTCATAGATTAAGTCTGTACATTTTCACGTTGCCTGGCAGGAATTGGGGCATGAGCATAGTTGCTATATTTTCATAAAATGAGGAGCTCACCAAGGATACTAGTCTAGTTAGAAAATCATCCATAATTTTTCGAGGTTACCTCATAGTCTTCTAACTAGTCCAGGATGCTGGTTAAGTGTTTATTCAAAACTTACTCTATTGAACAGATAAATTGGTGGCAGACGTCCAAAGATTTTACTCTACGTGGCATGGATAAAATAGCTTCAGCTTGAAAACACTTTAAGGGATATGTAAACTGATACTCCTCATGGCCCAACTAAATATCTTCAATGGTACTTTAAAAATGGTTGAAAAATTAATACTAAAGTAACAAAATGTTACCTTGTTAAATGAGATCTTTATTTATATGCTGTCTGAAATGGGGAATGTTTACCAATAATTTTATTTTATTCCTAGAATATTTGATGTCTAGCTATTTTAATTTCCAATTAATTTGGTAGCAGGATAATTTATATGTTGCAAACATTCTTGGTTATAAATAATAAAAATGTGATAAAATATATCACAGATTTGTTTTCCTTATAGCAGGGACACTTGGTGCACATTCAAAAATAGTAGGAATGGAGTCTGAGCATGATCCTGAATTCTTCAATTGGACATTATTATTTTTTTTTTCAGATGGAGTTTTGATCTTGTTACCCAGACTAGAGTGCGATGGCACTATCTTGGCTCATCGCCACCTCCGCCTCCCTGATTCAAGTGATTCTCCTGCCTCAGCCTCCCGAATAGCTGAGATTACAGGCATGTGCCACCACGCCTGGCTATTTTTTAAAATTTTTTGTAGAGGGGTTTCTCCATGTTGGTCAGACTGGTCTCAAACTCCTGACCACAGCTGATCCACCCGCCTCAGCCTCCTAAAGTTCTGGGATTACAGATGTGAGGCACTGTGACGGGCCTCAGTTATACATTTTAATTGCTGTGTCAAAAGGTCTTCTTTCCAGTTTGGACCCTCAGCAGGAAGTTGAGGAGTACATGTTAGAGGGTCGAGGCAAAAATAACATAGCATGATCCACAAGTGTTTCCTTCCTATTCACAAGGTCAAAGGCCAGTAAAAATGAGTCCAATAAAAACTGCAAATAATCTAATATTTGTTTCTGATATGTTTTGCCATATTCAGTCATTCATTCATTGAACAAATATTTGTTTCATGCCTATTATAGGTCCCGTTCTACTCACTGAGTGTACACTGTGAGCAAAATAGTAAGAGAACAGAAGCAAATATGAAGTCTATCTTTTGCTCCAGTAAACAAGGGCCTGAACTTTGCAGGCTTAGTGTTTGCCATCTATTAAGGCACTATGCTTATGCCAGGGATATACTAAACAGTAAGAAAGATAGAGGTCATGCCAGCTGGAGAAGACAAATAACAGAAAATGTAAATGCCTGCTTAATTGCAAATGTACTCAAGTGTTATGAGCAGTGTTCTGCAATGGAAATAAAGCGGGGGTGGTGTGTATGTGAGTCACTGCTAAAATAAGGTTATTGGGAAAATCCTGCCTGAGAGAATAGTATTTAAGCTGATAGTTAAGGCTGAGGATGCAGCCATGTGAACAGCTGGGGGTGAACAGGAAGAAGACAAAGCAGGTGCGAAGCCAGCTTGGCTGGAACACAGCGAATGAGAAAAGTGCCGCAAATCATGTCGGGAAAAGGTGATGGGGCTGCTGACATGGCTGACTTTCTTTTTTTCACTTCTGATGTATCATTCTACCTGAAATATGGCAAAGTAAAAAGTGCAGGGCAAGAGAAAGCAAGAGAGACGGTGGGGACTTCAGTTATAATGAGGTAGTATTCATGCAGACAATTGATAGCAGTGATCTGGACTCTGTAGTTGGTGTGAATATGACAAGAGATGCATTCTGGGTATTTGCTGAAGACTGAATGTCTAGAATTAACTAACAAAGGATTGTGTGTGGGAGATGAGGAAAGGAAGGAATCAAGTGTGCTAATATACTTTTATTAACAACTGAATGAATGACGCTGTAGACAGATAAGATGTCCAAGACACCTTGGCCATTTGGGAAAGAAATACATCTAGGCATTGCGATAGTATTGGGAGTGATCATAAATTATGATCATCTCTGTTCTTCCAGGTACATATTAGGTTTGCATATCACTAGTATATCAAAGTCACACATGGCCAGGTGACCTTTGATGAAAGGCATGGCTATGGAAATGGGAATAAAAGTGTGTTATTTCTGGGCAGAAGCTTTAGGAACAAGCAAAGTGTTTTAATATTTTCTTGTTTTCCATCAACCAGTTGATATAAAATTCTGGAAATTCCAGAAGAAATTTAAACCTACTGGAAATATAATTGTGGGAGTCAGCAGCATTCAGATGCTAGTTAGAACTATGAAAAAGTTGGAGACTGCTTTGGCAGAGGAAATAGAAGAGAAAGATTCAGCTGTAAGAGGCTCCCATATTTACACTAGGGTAGACCAGCTGGAATTGTAAAGGAGCAGCAAAAGAGCTGGAAGAAAATCTGGAAGAGATGGCGTCTTAATCTGTTAGGGCTGCCATAGCAAAATACCACATACTGGGTAAACAACAGAAATTTATGTTCTTAGAAGCTGGAGTCTGGAAGTCAAAGATCAAGGTGCCAGCATGGTTGTTTTCTAGTGAAGCCTCTCTTACTTGCCTGCAGATGGCTGATTTGTCCTTATATGGCCTTTCCTCTGAGGGTGTGGGGAGAGAGTGGGTGCAAAGGAGAGCACCAGAGTGCTTTTTTAACACCCCTTCTTACAAGGATATGAAAATTTGATTGAGTCCCACCTGTATGACCTTACTTAACCTTTGTTACTTCCTTAGAGGCCCCATCTCCAAGTATATTCATATTGTCTATTAAGGTTTGAACATATGAATTTGGGGGAGGTTCATACATATTCAGTCCGTAGCAGGTGGCATAAGGAAAGCCTTAATAGAAGAGCGTTTCAGGAAGCAAAGAGTAGTCAACTGTTTCCTTTGCTCCTTGCACACAGCAGTGTAAAATTAGCACTGTCTGTTGAATTTGGCAACATTTAGGTGACTAGTGACCTTGGCATAATCATTTTCATTGCAATAGTTGGGGACAAATCTAGATTGAAATGAGTCAAGCAGTACATAAAAATTCAAGAGCAGAGTGGCTCATGCCTGCAATCCCAGCACTTTGGGAGGCCGAGGCGGGTGGATCAGGAAGTCAAGAGATCAAGTCCATGGTGAAACCCCGTCTCTACTAAAAAATACAAAAATTAGCTGGGCATGGTGGTGTGCACCTGCGATCCCAGCTACTCGGGAGGCTGAGGCAGAACAATTGCTTGAACCCAGGAGGTGGAGGTTGCAGTGAGCCAAGATCGTTCCACTGCACTCCAGCCTGGCACCTGGCAACAGAGCCAGACTCTGTCTCAGAAAAAAAAAATTCAAGAGCAGAGATAATCAGTAGGCAATATTTTAAAATGTGGCCCTTAGGAGAAGCAGAGTAATGTGAGAGTGCCTGGGGAAGGATAATAAACCAAAGGAAGCTTGCTTTCTCTATTTATTTTATATAATGGTAGATTCTGGAGCTTGTGTGAAAGACAAAGACCCAGTAACAAGAGAGAGATTGAGAAAGCAAGAAAAAGAGGGATCACTCCAAGAAAGTCCCTGAAAGACTGAGACGGATGGATGGATCTTTCATTAGCTAGGAAACAAAGACCAAAACCTTCCTCTATTTTTACAAAAGGAGATACATAGCTATGGGGTAAAAGTGCAAGAAACAGGAAGATCAGATCTTGTCTGAGGATTGCCTCATGAAGTACTGGGTAATGTGTGCAGATAAAAGGAGGAAATAGGGTTTGAGGAGTGAGACCATGATATGAGACAGGCTTTCCAAGGAGTTAAGTCTCATTGTGGATAAATAATTGTTGAAGCAGGTTTATAAATGTAACCATTGGAACAAAACATGCATCCTTTTCTAAATACCAAAGATTTATCAAAGAGATGAGCGTGCCGGGGAAAGAAAGGAGGAGAGCAAGAGAGAGGGAGGAGAGCAAGAGAGATTTTTGTTTGTTTGAGATGGAGTCTTGCTCTGTTGCCCAGGCTGGAGTGCAGTAGCTCGTTCTCAGCTCACTGCAACCTCCACCTCTCAGATTCAAAGGATTCTCCTGCCTCAGCCTCCCAAGTAGCTGGGACTACAGGCACATGCCACCATGCCCGGCTAATTTTTGTATTTTCAGTAGGTTTCGCCACATTGGCCAGGATGGTCTTGATCCCTTGACCTCATGATCCACCTGCCTCGGCCTCCCAAAGTGCTGGGATTACAGGTGTGAGCCACCACACCCTGCTGAGAGAGAGAGTTTATTGATGCTATTTGGAAATGTATTTGGAATCTTGGCTGGTGTTGAGTCATCCTCTGTGTGGTTTTATCCAGCAATTCCCAGCTATACAAATGGCCAACATGGGGAAGTCAAATGTTCACTAGCGGAGTGACTGCTTTTTATTTTCCAAGTGAGTATGGTGGAGGAAAAAAGAGAGAGTGAATCTGTTTACAAAGAGTTGACCATAATGGCGGACGATGAATTCTGGCTTAAGGAATGAAGTATAATAAAGAAGAAAGGAAGAAGGGAGGGGCAGTGGAGAGGCCAGTGGATTGCAGGTCTTCATGATGTCTATGGGGTATTTTCATAGGCATGCTTATACAAGAAATTTTAAAGATAGAAGCTAGTGAGATGGTTAAATTTTTGATTTTTGAGAGTGGAGCCATTTCATTGAAAGGTAAATATCAGGTAACTCTTAGATGTCAAATTCAGTTGATTTATCAAATGAAATAACAGGTCAATAATCTTGGGGTGAAAGGTAATTGACCTTTCCAAAGATACAGTACACCCTGGGTCTACATGTTGTAGAATTAATAATGTTTCCTGAAGAAGCAAATCATATTTTCAAAGTATTTTTTCTGCTTGAAATATTTAAATCAACACTGTATTATATAATAAACATTACCACTCATAAAATAGTTGATATATTAAAAAAATGGAAGTTGATCTTTTTTCTGAAGACCTAGTTTTCAGATCTCCACCACCAAATTCAACAGATTGGTTTTTAAATGACAGTTTCCTCCCCCCAGATTTACCGATTATAGAATCTACCAGCCTGGCTAATGTTCTCCTTCAGAGTTAGATAAACTTATCGTACACTTATATTTCAAAAGGTCTTGGGTGGATCCTTCCAAATTTTGTTTTACATAGCACCTTATTAATCTTTTCAGGATTTGTTGGCTGAGTGATCAACAAGTCAGACTAGGTGTTAGGAAATTTCTGTCTGTGTTTGCAATTTAAAACTGATTATAAACTAGTCTCGGTCTGCTGTTGGAGAAGAGAGGAGGGATAATTCACACTTGAGACATTAAAGAACCAAAAGTGCCCAGCCCAAACGGGTTCCCCAGAGAGGTTCAAAAACTCCTCATTTGTCTTTCCTCTTTGCTGTCCTTGTTCTTAAAAATTCTTCCTTGACTGTCTTACAATTTAGCTCTAACACATCTTAGATCACCTGGATCTGAGAGCCCATAGACACACTTGCTGGCACGGACTATTTTGGGAATGGTCTGCTTTGGCCTAAAAGAAACTTCCTGATAGATGCTGGATGTAATGGTGGCATACTTAACAACCAAGTTAATGGATGTCTGTTTTCAGAGCTGGTAGGTTATAATATATTCCGAAATCTCCTTTTCTGGTTTGAGGGGCTTAGAAGTTAAGGACTGTACTGTTGAATAATTTTGTGAAATGTTTTAAATTGTTTTGTTTTTGAGAAATCTGGATTTTAGTACGAACATTTGTCTGTCTTCAAATGTTTTAACTCTTTTTCTTGCTTTCTTACTTTGGTTGAAGTAAAAATGTCTTACTCACCCTTATTCTTGTTAGCTTTTGGGAGTCTCTTCTGAGCTCTCTGAGGCAAGCGGAAGGAATCTCTTCTTGACAGACTTTATTCCATTCCCTGGCAGGCAAGATGTAGTTCATCTTAATGCTTATATTCCTCTTGCTAAGGTGCATGGTACATTTCAGCACATGGTCTAAGTTCTACAATCTTCTAAAATTTTATGGTCTGTCTTCCAAAGTGCAGAGCTAATTTTTGCAGAGAACTGAAATACAAAATTTGTGGCAATCTAATGAAACTCTAATAGGAGCTGTTGGAGAATGAATGGAATGCTTTCTTTTCAGAATGTAATATTAGAAATAGACACATAAAGAAAAAAGCTATCAATAAACCCAATTATATACATTAATGATAGTACTGTGTTGAGTGTTGTAAGTCTGGAAATAATTTTTGCTACATCTCTGTTCTTGGAGCCAGCATTATAGGTAATATTGTAGGTATAACCAAATGTGTCTTTCTTAGAATGAAGTATTAAGGAAAAACTACAATTTTCTTCGTGTTTTCATCCTAGACGTAAGTGACCCAGTGCTGATCAACCCACACTGTATGATTAGGGAATTGGGAACTATGTCAGTCAGTGGAGGAAAGGTGGGAAGAGAAGGAAGTATATAGACCTTTTTTTTTTCAACATGTCTAAAGGGATTCTCATTTCCTCAAACCAGACATGCCACTGAGTTGCATAAAAATATTGGCAGTGAAACAGGTTCACTTAAGTGTTGAAAAGTCCCGTGATTGGAGTTATAATCAAAACAAAAATGAACAACAGTGGGAAAAAAATGAAGTAATTACATTAAGAGTTGATGAAAGTTTGCCTATATCCTGCATTTTGGCTCATTCGTTATTTGGAGATAGTTTCCTCAGGATGATATATGATTTTCTTCACAAATACAGTAAGTTACTAACTCATGCAATATCTGTCATCTTATTCGCCAAGGGTTTTACTAAAGATTAGAGACCTTGGCTTCTCATGACAACTGAGAAAGGGCTTCATTTTTAACTCTAAATGTCTTCCTTCTGGATCTTGCTGATTTACCAAGTAATAGATCTATAAGCATGAAAGAAATTTCTAGAACTTAGCTGACCCTACGACAAATACTGTTTCCAAGTTCTGCTTCTGACAACGCGGTAAAATGAAAGTCTTCCAAATATTCTCTCCTTATAGAATACATAGAAATATTGACTAAAATAGAGAAACACATAAAGAAGCACATAGATGAGTTCATAAAGTATGTGAGTAAACAACTCTGTAAATAAATAAACAAGAAAAGACTTATAACCTGGGGCCAAAGCTAAGACAGAGCTGAAAATCAGGTGGTATGCAGGCACTGATGCTTCAGCTGCCCTGGGTTGGCTACACAGAGATAGAAAATAAGACACTGACCCTGAAGAAGATCAAGATGTGAACTTGGATTTCCTTGTGAACTGTGTATTTAGGAAAACGTGGGCTAGGAATAAAATAACTGATCTCTGGAAGAGAAACCAAATAGAGAAACTTGGCTGCTTAAGTCTTAGCACCAAGTGTAAGATTAATATGTTAATGAAAATTTCTTCTTTTTTTCATGTATGGCATTTGAATCTACATAATTGCATGGGTTAGGAAATTTCAAACCAAGATTAATTTAAATGACCTCTGGATAGCAGTGCCCTAGGACACTCAATGTGAGCAAGCAGGGCTCTCTGGAAGAATAGGCTCTCAACCTAGGGGCCCAAAGATGACCACCAATTAAAATCAGTTAGCTATAACTCTGTGATCCTAAATTATACAACATTATTAAAGGGAGCCACCATAAATGAGTCCAGCAGAAACTGCAAACAACAGCATAAGCTCAGCAAGATAAGATATTGTAAAGTACACACATAGATAACTGTTTAAAAGAAGCCACATATGGAGTAGAAAAGATGGTTCTGGGACAGGAGACTAATAAAAATCATGAGTAGATTTGTAAAAGAAGCAAATTGAACTTCAATAAATAAAAATGTTGACTATTACGTTAAAAAACAACTCAGTGGTTGATTAAGCCAACTGGAAACACTTTGTTTTTTTTTTTTTTTTTCTTTTAGGAAAGGAACCCAACACAGTAAATCCAAAGGAAACAGAAAGAAGGAAGCAAAACTGTTTTCATAAAGCTTTTCTTGGTTCTAGTGGGACAAGCAGCGTTGCTCCAAGATGACCACTGGTCTTGGCTTGTGTGCGGCAGTCCCAATTTATCCCCATCGTCCTCGTGCAATCACTAATAGCACCCTGTTTTCTTCTCAAAAAAGTTCCTATTTGGAAGATAAGAGTTGAGGGAGAGTTGAGGTAGGGGTGGCACAGTGAGGGCTAAAGGGTAATGTGATGGTGTTTCACAGCTGGAAGGTTTTATAACATTGGGAGTCGAGAGACCAAATCCTGAGTAACAAGCCCAGTTCTCACAGAGCATCTGTGGGTTCATCCTTAGGTAGCGTGGAGAATGTGGTCAACTAAACACGGGGAAGCTGAATTTCCCAAGATGCCCTGCAGCTGCAAACTGAGATGCCCGAGTGGGTGGAGCTGAGGGGAAGAAGGACATTGAGTGCTATAGTTATGAATCGGGACTATGAAACAGCCAGATCTTAGTAACAGTGCCATCAACTAGTCTACTAGTAGGCTAGGAAAGATAGAGCCCATTTGGAGTACAAGTCCCTCTCTCAGAATTCACATGAAGATAAAGTGAGAGAAAAAATGACATTTTTTCATTTATCTCTTGAAACTTAGCACATACTTAATATAACTATTTCATTGTTTTGGTTTTACTCTCTCTCTTCCTATTTTCTTATCTCCAAATAAATAGCTTAACAACAGTAAAGAATCAAGTAGAAATCTAGAATCAGAGGAAAGTATATTTTCTTAACAAAATACATCGTTCAGAGGACATCATACTAGGGTACCTCATTTCCAATTTTAGAGAATGAAAATGCATGCTAATAAGTAGGGTCAGATGGTATTTTCTTGCAAGTTTAACAGTAAAGGAAGTTTAGAAGATAACCCTTTTAATTATGTAGACTTTTACAAAGGGATTGGAGTGGGTAGGGAAAAACCTGAACCTATCAAAAGTAGTAGACCAATAAAATAAAGCATAAACACAACATTTTTCACAGTCTGAAAAAGAAAAAGTAAGAGACACCTAATCCTGTTAATCTTCTTGTTCTATCGGTGGAAAGGAATTTGGATGAGAGGAAACATTTTCAAGGAGGCACTCAGAATAAGTGAGCAGCTCTGAGTGACATGCTGAAGCGGAATGGTGATCTGATCAAATTACTTGGACTAAAAACCATGAAAAGAATTTCACACTGTGTCTAGCTAAGAAAACAGTTTTATCAAGTGCATGATCTTAGATGTGCTGAGATTTCTTTATTATTATTATTTTTTGTTTCTCTTTGCACTCTCTTGCTTTGGTGAGCATGCTGCCTAGAAAAGTGGAAAGCATTGTTGATGATAGTTCCTTAAGTGGAGGAAGAACAAAGCATGGCATTAAAGTGTTGAGTGCTGAGTCTGAACTTTTGAGTAGGTTGGCATATTTTTAAAATATGTATTTCTATTTACTTTCCCTTGAGAGTTTTAATTTTCAAAATATTCTATTTAGAGTGTTTAGGGATCTTGAAATCCACGTTCATACATGCACACCACACATTCTATGAATGCCTTGAATGCAGAATTTGGATTTGCATGTGTAAATTTTTTCCAGAGATAAGAGGGATAACATTTCCCAAATTTCAAAGTTGTTTATGATTAGAAATTATTTTTTATAAGTTTTTAATGAGCACAGTATTGGGGTGTACTCTCTTTTGCTGCATGTTGGCTAGAAACCTTTTTGCCATATGCCCTACTATTCCACTGAGGGAAACTCACCCCCTTTTCTCCTCTTTGCAAGTGGAGCCACCAGAAGGACAGAAATATTCACACGAAAGCTCAAGGGGGAGAATATCATTCTTGTGTGTGAACCTTTGCATACAATGGACAATGTGGAGGCCATGTTCAAGATTAAAAAAATAAATAAATTATACTGACCAGCACATCAGGTTTTGCTGATAAGTTCCCGAGAGGTAGTTGCATTCTTTCTGGCTCCGACCTTCAGAAGGAGCTCCCATTTCATCCTACATTAAGACTCAGTGCTGTGATTCCAAGACCAGAGCGAAGTCCTACACTACTCCCCAAAAGAAACAGCCCAAGAGCAATAAGCTTAAGATTTTTTATCTCCTGAAAAACTGTGAGGAAAGCAAAAATGTCCCAGCGTGGCTCTTTCACTGGGTACTCACTTGTGAGGAATGTGGACGAGTCTTCCAAGCTGGCCACTCTGACCGGAGTGCTGCTGTTGGATCCATTGCCTTAGAAAACCAGAAGAAAAGTAAATGCTAGATGCTCTTGTGTTAATAAAGAATACTAACTCCCTAAAGACAAGCAAAAATCCAACAAAAATGACTGCTTCTGGTTATGTTTTCCTAATTGTCAAAATGATAAAAATGAGAATAATCATTGAAAGAGAAAGGATAAAATAGCAAAAATCCTTTCCAGATTAAAAAATCGAAACAAAGCATGCTTCCCAAGTAATAATAACTTTCATCTCCCTCCCAAACCCTTTACCTCACTACCAGAAGAAGAGTAAAAAGTCCAGATATATTTAAGGATTTCTCCTTTTATTAAAATTAGTCACCTTGTACAAATCAATAGATCTTGAGAATGAAAATCTATTTTTTTAATATATTCATTTTGACCTATAAATGTTTGACTTTTCTCTGTCATTCATTTATGACATGTGGTCTTTTCATTCTCTTTCAGTGAAAATATTTTTCAAATGTTTATTGACATTTTCTATTTGACCCATAGGTTATTTAGAAGTGCATTGCTTAATTTCTAATGTATTTGCTTTTATTTTTTTGTACTTACCGTTATTATTTTTCTTTCTTAATTTCACTCTGGTCCAAGTATATTCTGTATATGACTTAATATTTTAAGCTTTGTTGAGACTAGTCTTGTGCCCTGCATGTGTTCACTTTTTGTCCATGTTTTATGTGCACCTGGAAATTATATACAGAATACACTTGCTGTATGCAGTATTTTGTATAAGTTGACTAGATTAATTATGTTGTTAAATATTTTATATCCTTATAAATTTTTTTTTGTTTGCTAGCAGTCAGAGAAGTATGTTAAAGTATCTCCCTATGACAATGAATTTCTCTGTTTTCCTTTTAACACTTTCCACCACTTTAAAACATTTTAAAGTTGTTAGTAGTTGCATAGGCATTTACAAGTTTTATATCTTCCTGATTGATTGACACTTTATTTTTTCTTCTTTATTTCTAATAACTTTTGTTGCCTTAAAGTCTACTTTGATGTTAACATAACTATGTCAGTTTTTTTTTTTGATTAATGTTCACGTGGATTACATGTTCTCATCCTTTTTCTTTAACATTTTCTGTGTCCTTAAATTTAAGGCATTTTTTTGTATGCAGAACATATTTAAAATTTGTTTTATTTCCCAGTCTGATAACCTTTGAACTATTTTTGATTAAAAAATTTAATGTGGATCATAATACATTTAGACTTAAATCTGTCATTTTACTATTTATTTTCTATCTTCTCACATGTTCTATATTCATTTTGATTCCCTTTCTTTTAATATAGATTAATCAATATTTCTTCTTTTTCATTTTCTTTTTCTATTAGATAGCTAGTTACATTATTTTACTGTTTCTTTTAGTGGTTAGAATTGACACTAATCTTGATCATAATCTTGATCATTAATGCCTAATATAAATTAGTACATTTGCCACTTCCCAAGTGAAACTTAGTACAGGTTAAAGCCAGTTAACTTCTCTATTTTTGTTTTCCTATCATGTATTTTATTGCTAAACATTGAACTTCTAAATCATATATTACCATTTTATGTGGTCAATATTTATATTAATTTTCTGCATGTTTACCTTTTGATTTTCCATTTCTGATCAAAACCTGTGGATGCATTTCTAATGCTTATGTTTTCTCTTGGTTCTATCTTGATTAATAGTGTTTTATTATCTTTATTTTTCCTTCATTTTTATGCTTCACTCTGAAATTACATGTTTGCATGGAAAATTATTTTTTGTGTATCTTTTATTATGGATCTTCTGGAAAAGAATTCTCTCAACTTAGTGTGCAAATGTCTTAGTCTTACATTTTTTGACAGACATTTCTAAAGATATGAGTCAAGGTAGGCATTTATTTTTGTTCTTAACGTGTAAATATATTATTCTCTTTTCTTTTGAATTACTCCAATGGTGGATGATTTTATGTCCACCATAAAATTGACTGGGCTAAAGGATGCCCAGATAGCTGGTAAAATGATACGCAAGGGTGTGTCAGTGAGGGTGTCTTTGACAGAGGTCAGCATTGGGATTTTAGTCTTAGTGAGTAAGATCACCCTCACCAATGTGGGCAGACATCATCCAATCCATGGACGGCTCAAACAGAACCAAAATGCAGAGGAAGGATGAATGTGCTCTTTCTACTTAAGCTGAAACCTCCATCTCCTTCTGTCCTCAGACAAAAGCACTCATGGTTCTTGGGCCTTCAGACTCAAACTGGGACTTACGATATTGGCTTCCCTGGTTCTTGGTTCTTTGCATTTGGACTGAAATGAGGCCCCCAGACTTCCTGGGTCCCCAGCTTGCAGGTGACAGATATTATTAATGCAACCTCCAAAATTGCTTAAGCCAATCTCACATGATAAGTATCTTTATAGCTGTATATCCCATTGGTTCTATTTCTCTGAAGAATCCTGACTATTCCGTCCCCTCTCCTTTTTTCTTCTGAAAGACAGGTTTCAGCATTATTTTTCCTCCTTTTAACATAATGACTTTTGTTGTTGTTCTTAGTGCTCCTAATATTTCTTTATCTTTGATTTTCACAGGCAATTTCTTCATATTTATTCTTCTTGAGGCGTGCTGCATTTCTTGAATTCATGGGTTGATGTCTTCATTAGTTATAGAAAATGCTCATTCATTACCTCTTCAAATATTGATTCTGCCTCTTATCTGTCTCTGTTCTCCTCCTAAGACTCTAAATATGTAGACATTTTAGCATGCCCCATTTGTTTCTAAGCTTCTTTCCTGAATTTAACATTCTTTTATATCTTTGATCATCAGCTTTTGATCTACAATTCAGATTATCAGTTCACCTTCCAGCTGTGTCTAATGAAGTCTATATTGATATTTTAGTTGTTGTTCCGGTATTATCAGTATTACAATTTTAAATTGATTCCTTTTCAAATATTTTAGTTCTTGGTGAACTTCCCCATTTCCCTTTTATCTTCATGAGTGTATTAATCACAGTTTAATCTCATGTCTGACAATTCCAATATCTGGAAAACCTGTGGATGCATTTCTAATGCTTATGTTTTCTCTTGGTTCTATTTTAATTAATAGTGTTTTATTATTGCTGGAAGTTGTTAATTTTTAAATGTCAGAGTTCTGAATGACGTTATCCTATCCTAGCAATGGTTTCTCTTAGCTTCTGGCAGGCAGGCAATGTAGGAGAAAACTTCTTTAATTAAATGATGGATTGAGCTGATTTTAAGTATGGCTTTCAGTCTTTGTAAGGTCTATTCTGTTTCCTGTTAGCCTTAATTCCTAAAGTATCATACTTTAGGAGTTTTATTCGAAACCCTGTGGTGTTTACCATGTCTCTTCCACCTTGGTTGGTCTTAAATTCCAATTTCTATTTCCTCAGCATTTGGAAACTGATCCTTCTTAGATCTTTAGCCTGACAGCAGCAGTTTTCTGCTGGATCTTGGCCCCTCAGATCCTGGCTATCTTTAAAAGTCTAATGCCATCAAAGAGACTTTAAAAAACTTTATGCAGCTTTTCTAGTTTTCAGAGGAAAGATTAGTCTGCTGTGAACTATTGGATGACCCCTTGGAGAAATAGCTTGTATTTACTTTATATATATATGGATATATCAGTATCTAGAATTAATCCATATAATCTCTTCCTGCTTTAGGATATTTATACTTTTTTGCTAATTCCTTGTATTATTAACATACTATTTAGTTTCAAAATATGATCTTTTCCCCATTATATCTTTTTTTCTTGATACTTTTTAAGAATTTCCTGAAGCTTTATGACATATTTACAAGAAGTCATGCATAACTTTTTCCTTTTTTAACTACCAATCTCTTTGATTTATTTTTTGTTTTGTTAGAGTGTTATTTTCCAGAAATGATTTAGGGTTTAAAATCTCCAATTTCTTGTACATACAAAAATTTTAATATCATCACAGTAGCATCTTAGTTTAGATGGGTATAGAATTTTTATTCTAAATGCTTTTTCCTCAGAAGTTTGAAAATATTGTTACATTTTCCTCAAGTATCTGATTTATTGATGAGAAGTTTAATTCTAATTTGACTCTTGTTCCTGTGTAGGTACTATTTGTTTTCCAATTTGGGACATTTAAATTTCTTAAAATTAACATATAATTTACATACTGTAAACTTTTTAAAGTATACAAGTCAATGCTTTTGTATGTTTTAGTATATATAATTTAAATTATGTATATATTTATAAAATATCTTTATGATATTTGTGGAATATTTAGCATATTCACAAGATTGTTCAACCATCACTACTATCTACTTCCAGAATATTTTCCTCCAAAAAGAAACCCTGAATCTTATGGTGAATAGTACAGAAGTTTCTAAAAAAAACTACAAATAGAACTAGCATCTGACTCAACAATCCCACTACTGGACATTTATCTAGGTGACATATGCATCCCCTTCTTTCTTGTAGCACTATTCACAGTAGCCAAGAGACAGAATCAATCATATCAAGCTGTCCAACAACCGATGAATGGATATAGAAAATGTGGTATACAAGGAAATGCTATTTAGCCATAAAAAAGAATAAAATTATTTTATTTCTGACAACATGAATGGAAATAGAGGATGTTATGTTCTCACTTATATGTGGAAGCTAAAAAAAGTTGATCTCATTGAAGTAAAAAGTAGAACAGAGAATACTGCAGGCTGGCAAGTAGGGGAGGGAAGGGAAGGACAGGGAAAGATGTGTTAAAGGATGTAAAATTATAGTTAGATAGGGGTTATATAGTTATCAGCAGGATAACTATATTTTACAATAATAGATAGTGTCAGATAGCTAGGAGGAGGATATTGAATATTCTGAACATAAATAATAAGTGCTTGAGATGATGGTTATGCTAATTACCCTGATCTGATCACTATACATTATATTTATTGAATTATCACTATAGTTCATGAATATGTACAGTTATAATTTGTGAATTAAAAAATAAAAGTAGTAGATCAAAACAAAAGGAAAAAAAAAGGAATTCTGTACCATTAGCAATCATTCCTGTTCTCTCCCTCCAGACCCTGGAAACCACTAACGTACGTACTTTCTGTCTCTCTATACTCGCCTGTTCTAAGCTTATCATATAAGTGGGATCATGTGAGTGTTGCTATATGTGCCTGCCTTTTTTTCACTTAGCACAGTGTTTTCAGGGTTCCTCTACATGTAGTATATGTCAGTTCTTCATTCATAATATTCCATTGCATGAATATACCAAATTTTGCTTATCAGTTGTCCATTTATGGACATTTATGTTGTTTTCACTTTTTGACTAGCATGAATAATGCTGCGATAAATGTTTATGAGTAAGTTTTTGTAAAGATGTACTTTCAGTGTTCTTGAACTTCTATACAGGAGTAGCATTGCTAGATCATATTGATAACTTGATGTTTAACTTTTTGAAGTACTACCAAACCGTTTCCCAAAGTTTCTGTACCATTGTTTCAGCAATCCATGCATATTCTATCTCCCCACATTCTTGTCAACACTTGTTTTTACCCATTTTCAATTGTGGCCATTTTTTGGGTGTTAAGTGGCATCACATTGTGAATTCTATTTGCGTTTTCATGATGAGTAGTAATACTGAGCATCTTTTTAGATGTTTATTGGTCATTTGTATTTTTGAATAATTATCTATTCAAACTTTCCCCCTATTTAAATTATTTGTCTTTTATTGTTGACTTGTATGAATTCTCTGTATATTTTGGATATTAGATCTTTAAAAATTATATGATTTACAAATATTTTATCCCCTTTTGTGGGTTATCTTTTCACTCTGTTGGTAATGTCCCTTGATGAACAAAAGTTTTTTTTTTTTAATTTTGATTAAGTGTAATTTATCTTTTGTCTCTCATTTTTTTGTGTGTGTGTTTTTGGCGTAATATCTAATGAAGCGTTGCCAAGTCTGCGGTCTTAAGGATTTACCTCCATGTTTTATTCTAAGAGTTTTATAGTTTTAGCTCTTCATGTAGATACTTGAGATATTTTAAGTTAATTTTAGTATATTATATGAGGTAAAGGTCCAATTTATCTCTTTGCCTTTGGCTGTCTGGCTATTTCAGTGCAATGTATTGAAAAGATGATTCTTTTCCCATTGTCTTGGCACCCTTATAAAAATTAATTGACAGTAAATATCAGGATTTATTTCTGGACCCTAAACTCGATTGCATTCATTCTTATGACAGTACCACACAGTCTTTATTACTATAATTTTGTATTAAGTTTTGAAATCAAGAAGTGTGTGTCTTCCAACATTATACTTCTTTATTAAGATTGTTTTTGGCAGTTTGGGGTCCATAGACTTTTAATATAAATATTAGAACCAGCTTGCCAACTGAAACCAAAAAATTCCCAGCAATACCTTGGCATTATTTATATAGGGATTACCTTAAATCTGCAGGTAATTTTGAGGAATATTATTAATAATAAGTTTTCCAATCTATGGACATGGAATGTATTTCTATTTATTTAATTTTAAGTATATAAGTCATGCACCACTTTTGTTAATTTACTCCTACACGTTTTTATTTATTGAGAAAAAAAGAGAAAAAGTGGGAGAGAGAACAGAATTTTTGCTCTATTGCTCAGGCTGGAATATATCAAAAACCTCTTTTATGCCGTCAATTATACTTAACAACAGAGACAGAAAGGAAAACAGGAAGAAAATAACAGTCAACCAATATTTCATTTAGGTCTGTGAGATACTATGTAAATACTAAAGAGTAATTCACTTTCTGTTATACAGTCACTTTCAGAATGGGTGTATTATAAATTAACAATGCGATGTCAAAATCTCCCGTGTAGGAATCCAAATCTCTTTGTAAGTCAATAAAAGCTTGTCTTATGTATCTGGGTGCACCTATATTAGGTACGTATGTATTTATCATCATTAACTTCTGTTGTTACCGTGATCCTTCCACCATTATGTATTGTCCTTCTTTGTTTCTTTTAGTCTTTATTAGCATTAAAGTCTATTTTATCAGAGACAAGAGTTACAAATCCTGCTTTTTTTTTTCTCTCTCCATTTAATTAGTAATCTTCCTCCATCCATTTATTTTAAGTCTTTGTGTATCGTCACGAGTTGGATCTGGATACTATGTACCAATGGATTTTAACTTTTTATTCAATTTGCCTGTGACTTTGATTAGGGCATTGTATCCATTTAAATTTAGAATTAATATTTGTGAGTTCAATATTGTAATTTAATGCTAACTGGCTTTTTTGCCCGTTAGTTGATGTAGATTCTTCATTATGGAGATACTCTTTACATTTTGGTGAATTTTTTAGATAACTGATACTGGTTGTTCCTTTCTGTTCGTAGTGCTTCTTTCAGAAGATGTTGTAAAACAGGCCTGGTGGTGATGAAATCTCTGAGTGCTTGCTTGTTCGTGAAAAATTTTATTTTTCCTTCGTTTTTAAAACTTAATTTGGTGGGATATGTGATTCTGGGTTGAAAATTCCTTTCTTTAAGGATATTGAATATTGACCCCCCACTCTCTCTTCTAGATTGTAGGGTTTCTGCTGAGAGGTCTGCTGTGAGTCTGATAGACTTCCCTTTATAGGTAATCTGACCTTTCTCTCTAGCTGCCCTTAAAATTTTCTCCTTTATTTTAACCCTAGTAAATCTAGCAATTATATGTCTTGGAGTTGGTCTACTTGAGGAATATCTTTGTGGTGTTCTCTGGATTACCTGGAGTTGAATATTAACCTGCCTTACTAGGTTAGGAAAGTTTTCCTGAATAATATCCTGAAAAATATTTTCCAACTTAGATTCATTCTCTTCATGACATTCAGGTACACCGATCAATCATAAATTAAGTCTTTTCACATAGTCCCATATTTCCTGGAGACTGCTCATTCCTTTTTACTATTTGTTCTCGAATCTTGTCTTCTCATTTCATTTCATTAAGTAGGTCTTCGACCTCTGATATCCTTTCTTCTGCTTGATCAATTCAACTGTTAAAACCTGTGCATACTTCGCAAAGTTCTCTTATTGTGCTCTTCAGTTCCAATAATTCCCTTATATTGGTTTCTAAGATTGTCTATTCTCGTTAGGATTTCCTCAAACCTTTTTTCAAGGTTCTTAGTTTCTTTGCATTGGGCTAGAACATGTTCTTTTAACTCAAAAAAGTTCCTTATCATCCACCTTCTGAAGCCCATTTCTGTTATTGGAATGCACTTGTTCTCCATCAGGCCTTGTTCCCTTGATGGTGAAGAACTGCGATCCCCTGTAGAAGGAGAAGCATTCTGCTTTTGGGTATTCTCAGCTTTTTTACGCTGGTTCCTTCCCGTCATTGCAATTTTATCCACCTGTCATCTCTGTAATTACCCACCTTCAATCTAGGTCTCTGAGTGGACGTCCAACTTGTTGATTCCCAATGCGGAAATCTGAGCAACCCACTGTGCCGGCTAAAACCGTGGCATTAAGATTCGTGGTGCTTTTCTGCTCGGGGGATCTCCAGTCTGGCTTCCCTCTTGAAATGGGTGACTCGCCTTCCTGGAGATCCAAACATTGATCAAAAGGGAAGCTAGTCCCGTTTACTCTGCACCAAGAACCGCCGTGTGAAGCGCTGGCAAAATCGCCAGGCCAGCCACAAGAGTCTCGCTGGTGACTCATGGGGCTTCTCCACTGGGAATCCTAATCCGTAAGCAACAAAAATTTTTCTAAAAATGTGGCGTCCTCTTGTTCTTTGCGCTTTCTCTGGGAGCTACAATCCTGAGCTGCTAGTAGTCGGCCATCCTGGACCTCTCTCCCACATTTTTAATGCTATTTTAAGGAAATAGTTTTCTTAGTTTTACTTTCAAATTACTTATTGCTATTGGATATACATACTATTGATTTTTGTTTATTGATTTTGTGTTCTGTAACATTGATGAATTTCTTAGCTCAATATTATTTTTGTGGATTCATTAATATTTTCTAAATACAAGATCAAGTGATCTGCAAATATATTTTTATTTACTTTTCGATTCGTATGACTCTTAATTGACTATGCTTTTAACTTTTAAAGGCATTTTTGTTTTTCCTTAAAGATTTGGCAATTTAGCAGCATGTATTTAAGAGAGAGAGAGAGAGAGAGTGTGTGTGGTGTGTTTAAAACCAATCTTCTTTCACTCTGTGGGTACCTAGACATTGCAGAGCTTGAACATTGCCTCGGTTCTCATACATTTTTTTCTTTTTCATATGTTGGGGCATTCCTACCCTCTGTTTTTGCTGTCTTGTCTAGGAATCTCTTTAGACACATGTTAGACATCTTAAAAAGTTTTTTTGTTGTTTCTTTATTTTTTTTCTCAGACTTTACATCTCTTTATCCTATTCTGTGATCCTGGTTTTACTCTGGTGTCTGATGTCTGCTATTTGAGTTGCTATTCTGTCTGTGTAAGAAGTTAGTATTTTATCTTTCATATTTTATATTACCTAGAGTTCTGTTTTTTTTTTTCCATAGCAACCTGCTTTCAATGACCTTTATGCTCTTTGAAATCTGAGGACACTAATTGTAATCACATCAAAGTTTTCTTCTGTCCTTATATTTTAATTTTTAAATATGTTGCATATTGAGTTTTTCAGTTTTTTTTCTTCTTTCTGATCATACTTTAAATGAGAGTCTCATTTAAATTAACAACTGAAAATGTATTTTCTCAGACTAAAGGATAATTTCTCTTGCCTGGCAGTAAAAGCTATTGGGATTACAGCAGTTTCTCTCCTGTAAACGGCCAGTGGATTTGTGAGGGTTGTGACCAAGTGGAGTTTCTTCCTCGTTTGTTTTCTGGAGAGGGTGGTTGCTGACAGCAGTAGGGATCTTTATACTCTGGATGCAGCATTCTATTTATAGGAACGTTAAAGTTATCTGTCAGGAGAGTGTTGTTACTGACTCACCTGTCATACCCTTTAATTAACTACCATTTCATTACATATGACACACTCATTCTTATAGCTTTGTTATCCCACTTATGGGGAGTATTCCAAGGTTTTGTCAGAAGATGCTCTTTTTTAGAACATTATCTTGGTTTCCATTTGCTTTATGTCTTTCTAAAATGATCTACATTTGTGGTCTGCTGATAATATATTACTTGTTTTTTCAACACCGTCATCAATTTATTTTTATATTCATTCTGTCTTTGAAAGGGGTGTCTAGGCAGGGAAGAAAAATATCTTTTTTGTTTTTGTTCAGCAATTTTGATAGCATAATATCATCTCTTTTCAAATGAACCTCTTCTCTGTCTGCCACTGAGGCACAGCTATATTGAAACACTGACTTGGAAGATTTGTCATCAAGTTCTAACTTAAAACTTACTTTCTACATAAAAAAGAAAAGTTTATTAAATAATGACATTGAAATACTCTCACCAGAAAATTCTAAATCATAAACCCTAAATCATGATATCTGAGCTTGTCTAGTTTCACAAACCTGAAGAAATAAGACTGTCTTTTAATTCTTCAAATACACAACAAGAAAGAAAGAAACAGAGAGAGAGAATGAGTGCTCACACATGCGTGAGCACTAACTAGCACAGTGCACAGCCTGGTGGTAAAGTCTTTCTTCACTGTAGATCTTTATTTGCTGTTTTTATATACAGATATAATTATTGAAAATACATATAATACCTATTGGACTCTATCTGCTATAGCTAGTCAGAATTTAAAATACATTTCATATGATAAAGTAAAATTCTTTGTTTAATTTAGAGTTACTATGTGACAATCCAAGACAGAAGTTCAATTGAAAAGTAAAAATATAGCAGACTTTTTTTTTTTGAAACTTCTGTGACTACGTAGCAAAAGTCATTTGGTTGCAAAAGATGTCTTCCTCCTACAGTCTTCTGTCATCATCACCCACCCTTGGAGATGCAAATGAGATGGCCCCAGGAACCATGCCCACAAGCCATAAACCATGGGACAGACATCTTGTTTTTCTCACTTCTTTGGGTCACCATTCTCCAGTATTTTGGAGAGAAAAAAGTTTTCCTTAGCTCCTCTCCTGAGTCTGTATAAGTAGTAGGATTTTTTTTTTCTTCCAGCGTTACCTGGTTGCTAATGTTTGCTCTAGACTCTTAAGCCCACTGTTCTTTTCAGCATGATTTTACTCCTGTCCCTAGAAACTTTACCACTCCTGCTACAAGGTGCTAATATCCTGGACTATATTAGTGTGGGAGCATTTTATTGAAGATTTGGGTACTAAGGGAATTATCATATAGGAAAATAAAATTAAAAAGAACAATAAATTTATATTTCCCAGGACTCAGTGGAAGAAAACCAAAGGGATTACTTGTTACTTGTGTCTTCTCTTATTGCATATTCTAGTTTTTAACTTTCCTTTCTTGTCTAAAAGTTCCAAAAATGAAATTCTTTCCCACCATCTTTTCTTTTTATCTCTTCTTTTTCCAACTCCATACTAGACACTGATTAATTCTTGTTCTTTTATGTCATTGTTTTAAAATATTTTCATAAATTCTTTGGCATTTTTTCTTACAGAAGTAGGGTCTATGGCCCTTCCCCTTGAATCTCCATGAAACTTTATCGCTTTAGAGACAAAGAATGTGGCAAAAGTGATGCTGCTTGATGTTAAGGGTCGATAAGAAAAGACCATGAAGCTTCTGCTAGTACTGTTGGAATATTGATGTGAAAGTCTTTAGCTGCCTGTTTATAGTAGTCTGTTTATCCTGAGACCATCATTTGGGGAAACTCATGGGGAGACTATGCAGACACACACCTATACCTCTGCCCCTCAAAACACACACCGGAAGTGTGCGCTGCTAACAATGTCAGGGAGCTCCAACTGTTTCACCTCTCAGCTGTTTCAGTCTTCCTAGCGCTGGAAGATATGTGAGCTTAGATATGTGAGCTAAGATGGTTTTAAGATGGCCCCAACCCAGCCACCATCTGATTCCAACAGCATGAGAGCCTTCTAAAAAGAACTTTGATAAGTCCAGTCCACCTCACATTTGTAAGCAAAATAAATCATTTTTTAAATTATTTTTTGTTTTAAGTGATTTGTTATACAGCAATAGATAACTGAAGCACTTTATTATGCAAAGACATTTAGTTGGTTTTGTTTAAACTTCTCTCTTTTAGACTCTGCCCAGCGAGACCCTCCATGTTTCTATCAGAAAGGTTCTTGAATGTGTTGCCCTCAGTGAACAAGTTTTGACTCCTGAAAGTGCCTTATCTCCTAGCAGTATAGCTTCTCTTTCCTTCTGTTCTGTTTCTTTCTCTTCCCCTCTTTCCTTTTCTGTAATACTGGTTTTTTTTTTCTTTCTGTTACAGATGTCTCTAAATTTGAACAGAAGAGAGATTTTTAAAAAATTCCTTTCAGATACATGAAACGGAGGAACAAAAATTGGTACCACCTTGAAAAATCAGGATTTGTGGATTCCAGTTATTTCATTGACCATTTGAATCCACAGTGACTCATCAGTGTACTTTCATATATCAAAAAATGCCTATATATCACGAAAGTGTATTTTTTGACATCATGTCACAGAAGATCTGGTTAAAATTCCTAATCAGACCCTGAATTCATTTAGGAGCTAAGTCAGGAGCACTTACTCTTTTGGGCTTTGATTGTTTTTTTCAATTTACAAATCATGGGTTGCATTTGAGAATAACTCTGGTGGCACTTTTAAACACAAGTAAATAACTTTTCTGTATCAAATGACAATAATCAGAAAACTATAAGATTTTAGGCAAAAAAATATATATATAACAACTTACGGTTGAGTATGTATAAATCTGCATGAGAGGAGGTCATTTTACCTTTCAGTTTTGTGAATGGCAGTGGAGTGGCTCTTGCTTTGGTGGAGTGGACCAATCATTAGTGACCCCATCTGAAACCATGGGAGCATCTTCAACTTCTGAGGTCATTACATGTAATGATCTGTGTTCTTGAGCATTACTTGTAATTACAAGATAAGAGACACCATCCTCTTGGTACTAAAAAATAGCACTGCAATTAACTGAAGACGAAAATCAATGCCTTTTCCCTCTAGGGATATAGATCAGTAATTCTCTTCATAATTTCCCAGTTCTTAGTACTATACCTTTTCCTTTTACAGAAAAACAAAATCACAGAAATAAAAATGGAAACTCCCCACTGAGCTATCTCTTAACTCTCCTTAATCCTTTGTCCATTCCAACCCTCTCCTTGCTTTGACTTAATACTAAATGATGTCTTGGTTCTTCGGCTAAAAGCTTTTTTTGTTGTTGTTTTCCTTCCAGTTTTGCTTCCTCACTGTTGGCATGTCCATGGTTTTGAAAAATAAAATGTGCATGAGGTTTTCTAATAAAAATAAACTTTTCTTTATTTCTGAAGATGCTATAGATTCTTAATTACTACAAAGCCCACTCCACAGAACTTTAATGAAATAGTATAGAGAGTTATGAGTAGGGTTCTTATCCTGCCCCAAAGCTCTTTTCACTGATGAAAATGATAAAGCCAGCTTTAAGATTAACCCTGTGAAACCATTATATTAGATATTCTCTTTTAAACATAAATTATTTGCAAAATCCTAAACATTATGTATAATAATACAGAAGGGATCCAGGATATCACATTTGGTTTTCATCCTCGTATTACATTCTGTGAATTTAAACCATAAAATATCTCACATGCATCCTGTATTTCATTTTTTTTTTGTCTCTTCCTGGCATAGAAGTCACTACCAGCTGTGTGTTGGTTGATAGTCACTTGTTCCATTTTTTGAGGAATAGAGAAGTTGGTCACAAGACATGCATGTCTAGGCATTGTGATATCTGGTGTCCACTTTTCTTTTGCAAAACAGCCTGGCCAGTGCTGATATCAGTTAAGCTTCAGTATTGAAATCAAAGCCTCCATGTCTACTTGAGGAAAATATTTGCTCAAGAGGAATTTCCATATTCTTGTTATGATTATTATGTTTTCTCATCAGGAAAGAATAAAGGGTAACTCCTGATGTTGGCTGTATTAGCATGGGAGTGAGAGAAAGACATTTAAGAATTAGCTGGTACGACTGGGGGCACTGGTAAGACAAATCTATAGGGCAGGCTGGCAGGCTGAAAATTCAGGGAAGAGTTTATGCTGCTGTCTTGAGCTGGAATTCTACAGAGCAGCAGACAGGAAACTCAGGCAGGGCTTCTCTATTGCAGTCTTGTGAATGATTCCTTGTACATCCAGGAAACTCAGTCTTTTTAAGTCCTTAACTGATTGGATGAGGTCCATCCATACTAGGAAGAATCATTTGCTTTAATCAAAGTCCACTGATTTAAACGTTAACTACACCTAAAAAAATGCCTTCACTGAGAAATCTAGACTGGGGTTTGACCAAATACTGGACACCATAACCTAGCCAAAGTGACACAAAAAAATAACCATCATGCTGGACTTTATATAGAGCTGTGTTTAAACTACCCCATTGATATCTGTTCAGTCTTTAAAATCTTTACTGAGAAAGTGTGCCATGGCTTTTCTTGAATTTCAAATTGAATAAAAATTCCCTTTTAAATATTGATCCTAAAGTTTAATTTTTAAATCTACTGTACTTACACTTTTCTGTAGTAGAAAAGGATAATAATTAGACTTCTCATCTAATTCCTATTAAATTAATATGATTATATAAACTACTTTTAAAATAATCCTCTACCATGATTTCTGCATGACACGAATGGTACTGCATATGTGCCTTGTGATTTGTGTTAAGCTCCTAGGTGTTTTGCTTTGTTTTTTAAAAGCAATTTTATTGTATAATTCAGATATCCTACAAATAATTCACTTAAAGTGAATAAATAAATGGCTCCTAGCATTTTCATAGAGTTTTACAACCATCATTATCATCAATTTCAGGACATTTTTATCTCCCTAAAACGAAACTCTGTGACCATCAGCAGTCCCTCCACATTTCCTCTCAACTCTCCCTCTGCACCAGCCTGGGCCCCACTGACCTACTTTCTGCTCTTTGAATTTGTATACAAATCTGGACGTCTCACATAACTAGAATAATGTAGTGTGTGGCCCTTTATGACTTGTCAGGGTTAGTTTTAAACTTTCCATTTTGTTAAGACCCACAAAATAGAAATGATACCAATACAATAACTGAGACTAGGTTAAAAAATTATCATTTTCAAAAATCCACTGGGCAATTATTTTTTTTTATCAGCTCCTGTCACCAAAAGTGAGTCACTGTTTTTTTTTTTTTTTTTTTTTTTAACTTTTAAAAAATGTTTTAACAGAATCATGGGTTTGGTTCTTGTTTTGTGAATTCTGAATTAAGACCCAGTCTTCTGAAACAGACGTGGGACTTTTGCTCAGTTTTTCTCATAGTCCAGTCACTCTCTTCCCTGCGGCCTGGAGATGGTTTGAGGGGCCAAGCGCATCCTACCAGCAGCACCACCGGTCCCAAGCACTCACTCCTGCCTTCCTGACTCACTGAGTCCCGCCCACTCACTCCTCTGTTCCTGGCTCAGCCAGTTCCCAACCCCAGCTGCCTCTAATATGCTCGCATTTCCACTTTACGCTACTTAAATTACAATTTGTTTTAAATATAAAATTTGTCACCCAATTGCTTTATTTCCTCCATATTGCTTTACTTTGCATTCGGTGTTTCCACCTATATATTTTCCACCTATATATTATCCCCAGATTGTCAAAAATTTTTGATAAAATCTGGGCTGTATCTATAATTAATTTGCATACAAATGAAATGATGGTTTTCTTAACTGATACTTAGGAAAGGACTTTTTTCCCTAACTGCATAGCAATATCTTCCTATTGGATATACATATTTAAAAACAAAATAGAGTCAATTATCATTTAACCAATGGTTTAATATCTATGAAAAGTACATGAAAGAGGTATAAACAACCACATTAAGAAATTACACCTAAATTTAAAAAATAAATATATATAAAACACACATATATATTTGAGATTTATTTTCCTATAATCATATTTCTCATTCTTTTTTGAGGAGAGTGAGTATATAAACTATAAGTACATACTAATAATTTTTCTATTTATTACTGCCTAGAAGCATTATTTCTAACTATATTATATCAATCAGCCAATAACATGAATATGGGTACTGATGGCAGCACTACCTAATGTCTAGGGTATTACCAGGAGAAGGGGCTAGAGGATTTGTGATTTATCTGTTGCCTTGATTTAGTGACTCAACATTCTGTACATTGAAAGTTGCCTTTATTAAATAAAGTATTTCTTGTCTTATTCTTATGAAGTCATCACAGTGGATGCGATGTATGCGATACAGATTTTTTAATACTAAAATCTTTGTTCATTTGTGTACTCACTTGGTCACTCACTGATGACAACTAAATTGTCTTCAGAGCTGTGGCTTGGCACTGGGAGAACCATGATGAACAGACAGAGCCTGCCCTCATAAAACTTACAATCTCATGTCAGAGCAGACATTGAGCTAAATATTCAGACAAATAAATGCAAAATTGCAGCTGCCGTAAGTACTGAAAGAACACGTGCTACTTCTCAATGGCTTAGACACAGGAAACAACGTAACATATTCTGGCTTTACGGAAATGAATGTTCTTTGTTTTACTTTATTTTTTAAGTGTTAGCAGCTGGTATTGTAAAACATTTTTTTTTTCAATTCATATTGACAAATATCCAATCAAATGTGTTGGTATTCTTACTTTAATTAATTTTAAAGATTAAATTTTCATGCCAGCAAGAACAGAGCAGGGCATATAGCAGGACAGCAAGCAGGGAGAGGGGTTTCAGAATTTGTCACTACGGGAGTCCCTGAGCTGCAATTATCTGTGAAAAAGGACTTGCTTCATGGTGTATCAATCCCTTGCAAGAGGCACAGGTTCAGCTCTCAGTAAAGCAGGCTGTGGACCAGTGATGGGCTCCTTTGTGCCCCACTTGCTTGAGAGGGAGGAGGGGCTGAGCAGGGCCTTCTCTTAAAGACCAAGGTGTGTGCAGAATACCCAGCCTATCCTGCTGCTCTGGGCTTGGACCAATTAATTTCTTCTTTTCAATAAAATAGGTAAGACAACAAAGTGGTAGATAAGCATATGTATTATTTACAACCCTTACAATAGATTCTATGCCTTTAAACTCTCCACCTATGCGAGCAATCAGTACAAAATGACATTGAGTCTACATAAGTTTCCATCCCCAGTCACTTCTTTCTGCTTTTCCCTGGAGGTAACTATGACACTGAATGTTTTCTTTATCCTTCTCTTGCTTAAAAAGTTTCACTAATCATTCCCCACAGATTCTAACTTAGCTCTCTTTGGTTTTGTGGGAGTCTTGTGCAGCTTTTTTCCTTTCCCTCAATACTTGTCCCTCTCCCAGTCTCAGAGAACTGGTAAGCTGTATCCGTTCATTTTCACACCACTGATAAAGACATACCTGAGACTGGGCGATTTACAAAAGAAAGAGATTTATTGGACTTAGTTCCACGTGGCTGGGGAGGCCTCACAGTCATGGTGGAAGGTGAAAGGCACATCTCACATGGTGGCAGACAAGGGAAGACCACTTGTGCAGGGAAGCTCTCCTTTTTAAGAATATCAGATCTCATAAGATTTATTTGCTATCATGAGAATGGCATGGGAAAGACCTGCCCCCATGATTCAATTACCTGCTAATGGGTCCCTCCCACAACACATGGGAATTCAAGATGAGATTTGATGGGGATACAGCCAAACCGTATCATGACCTAAGATGATGCTATAAAGCTTAGTCTTTAAAAATAGGCAGTGTGATTTAGAAAAGGGAAATTGTGAGGGCCTGCTCAGCATTCTGCATGGACACAGAACATACAATAGTGCAAAAGTTTACAAAGCACATGGAAAGAGGAAGAGATTGTAAACTTTAATAGTTCAGAGGTTTGGCTGTTAAGACAATAAAAGTGACCAGCAGAATGGCTTAGTAAAAAATCATGAAGGCTCTATAATTAGACAAGCCTGGGTTTGAATCCCAGCTTTTCCACTTAGTAGTTGGGTGATCCAGAGACATCAATTCACCTTTCTGAACCATGATTTATTTCCTCACTGGGAAATGGATTTGGGAATGCTTCTCTCACAGGCTGTAAAAACCTGGCACCTAGTAAGCCTTCAATAAATGTATTTTCTTCCCTCTGTATGATACACACTTAAATCTAAAATTCCAGTCATTGCTTCTCTGCATTCTCCATATATTTTAAAAATGTGTTACACTTTTTATCTTTAATTTATTGTGTTTAATATTTGCATTGCCAGACCACAGTATGGTAATTTTATCCGGTTCTTTCTTCTATTGCAAAATTTCTCCCAAGTCTTAGATTTTTAGGTTACCCTGTCACCTGGCCTCTTAGCTTGGTCTTTTTGGGCATTTTTGCTGTTTCTCAAAAATAAAATTTTAGCTTTCTCTATGTCATTAGTAACAGGCAACTGTAAGTTTTAGAGTCTGTATACTTCAGCTAAAGCTGGACAACTACAGCAACATGAGGAAGGACAAATGTGCCAATAGTCAGATTGATTGTACTTGGACCCAGGGCCTGCAGGGAACCTGATCATACTCCTCCCGGCTATTCACAGCAGTCTAGAAGCTGCTGTGGACTTGAACTATAGAACTGTTGGCTACATCTCCTTGTACTGTGTTTTAAAAAGAACTCAGATTTAATCCTGTGGCTTGCTGTGCCTCTGGTACACGTAATTGCATGCAGTGAGCAAATATAATGACCTGGTAGGTGATGGTACAATGTGGACATTTGAGATTCAGAGGAGAATGAGGATCTAACACAAGATGATTATTTCCTGCAACAAGAGCTGCATGAACAAGAAGAGGTGATAGCATGGTGACGTGTCAGAAAAACACTGGCAAGAGCAAGGGACAATAAAGTTCTCCTGAATATATTTTCTTGTATGTATTTGTACTTGTATTAGCAAATTTTCACAAAAAAAGTAGATGACATATTTTATGGGTCAGATGTCAGTATTGATCAAAATGTTAGAAAGTACAATACTCTTCCAGGACATATGCTATTGATTTATTTTATTGAGTTCCTACAGGTCTATTAGGGCTATTCCTTAGAGGGTGTTTTACATTTGAAAGCACAATTAAAATCCATTTATAATATCTGTTCAAATAAAACATCTGCAGATAACAGCCACAGAATTTCCCCTCCCAAGCCAGATTTTGATAAAGAACACAACTCTTACATGTGTACATGTGTGACTTTGCTTACTTAGGCACCTGGGAGATGGTTTAAAATCAGTTGTCAAGTGTGAGGGTCAGAGGGAGGATGGTGGTTTTCACATAAAGGTCAGATGAAATTGTTCTGGAAACCTCAGGGATTTTTAGAAGTAGTTCTGTAAGACAGGAAGTTTCTTCCACTAGGTGGCCCAGGACTTATTGAAGATTCTAGGGCACTGAAGATTACATAAACCTACTTTATTCATAGACGTTGTTGCTTAAAGAATAAATTAACGATAGATTGCAAAACTTGAACATATGGGAGCTTTGAAACTTAAATATTCAAATCAGCAACCAACTTATGTCCACATTCAAGATACTTGGTGAAATGTAAGATGCTAACAGACCATACAAGCCTCGGGGATGTGCTTCATCTAAGATGTGGACATATTAAGCCTCATTTGTGCCCCAAGTTTTGTGTTTCCTTTATGGTAACTGTGCTGCATTAATGAATGCCCTTGAATATGTTATCATTAAAGTTCATAGGAAGATAAAGAAGTTTAGAAAATTGTGAACAGAATCAATAGATGAGGAAGAAGAAACAAGTGTCTATGAAAGGGCATGGCAAGGATAGAGCATTTTTTTTCTTTTAAAAGCATTGACAAATGACAAAGTAGGTGATCAATGCTCAGGCATTGATGCAATTTTTCTTCTTTATTCTCTGTCAATATTGGTGCAAGTAACACAGGCTAAGGTGAGGAGTTAGAAGAACTAAGTGCTAGTTCCAGCCCTTCTCTAAAAGCTTTCGTTTCCTCATTTTTCTCGTCTGTCATAGGAAATATGAAATACATGATTTAAGATTTTTATTATAAAACCAATGTCTTAAACACTACTGAAAAGTTACATATTCCCAGGCTAGTAAATGATGTTAATGTGAAATAAATTATTCTGTGTCAATTGTCTTGCTGACTGATTCGACAGCAATCCTCTCCAAATCATGAATCACAGCCACAGCTCCTGTAGGTCCAGCGAGTGAGCAAGATAACAGTGGCCCTGGTCACCCCCCTAAGGGCTGAATAATCATGAACCTGTCCGGTACACTCACAATTTGGTTTCTTTCAATAAAGTCCACATTCTAGGCTATACGGCAGAAACATCAGAAGCCAGAGGAAGCAAAATAAATCCTCATTAATGATCATCAGCTTTTAATTTATTTCAATATGGAAATTATTTTCTAAAAGTAGATAGTTATAGGAAATTAAAAATATGACTAATGATATCAATAGATTTGAGTAAGGATTGACTTAGGTTTAAATCATCATCCTTATGAGGTTTTGTAGGGTTTGGGGGTATGTTTTAATACTTAGTATATAAAGTTGATAACAGTAGAGCTGTCTTTAACCTTGGTGTCTTACACTTTGTGTTTCAGGCCACAGTCCACGTCTCATCATTCTTTTGCTTCTCAGGTCTCTGCACTTCTGTCCTCTTTCTTTACTTACTTGTCTCCTACTTCAAGCCTTTCTCACCTCAGGTCCAAATAACATGTTGCATTATTTTACTCACCATTATAGTATTAGGTGATATGATTTGAACATCATAAAGGATGAATCACCTCCTGAAAACTGCACTTTAAAAATGAATTTCAAGGAAGTTCTATGGTTTGACTAAATCATTGACTAAATCAGTGTTTGATTTCATTCTTCTTTATTTTACTTATGAATTGAAGCAATTAAATTGGAATTTCTCTTCCTTGAATTGACTCAATGTTGAATGGTAAGCCAGTTATTCCAATACATTTAACCTGGTGCAGATGCAGCATTATCACCATTTGCACATTTGTTTGTAAAGCATGAAATTGTACATATATTAGTTATTTTGCCACATATATTTGATTTTCTAAAGACATATTTGCCCAAAGACTTGATACAAGTGAAATAAAATCTTCTTTCAATTCAACAAAGTGCCAAGATCATTTCTAATCAAGTTTTATTTCAACAGCCGTATGCTATAATGATATTCATTTAACTGATATTTTATCAGAGAAAATATTAAGACAATAATACCAAAAGCTAACAATTGTCAAGAATTCCTAATAGACTGGGAACTTTATCCTTTTTATCTTTTCTAAAGCTCACAGCTCTGTGAAGTGGGTATTTATTACTATCCTAATTTTCCGTTGATGATTTGAGACTTGAGAAGTCAAGAAACTTGCATAAGATCACACAAGTACTAAGGGAGAAAGAAAGTTTTGAAACCAGCTAACCGTACCACAGGTTCTGTTCTGAAATCAACCCCTCACTGTTGCTCCTCAAAATTTGACCCCAGGACCCACATCAGCAGAAGTATTTGGTGCTTGGTGTGCAGAGTCTCAGGCAGAGTGACTAATTCATGGTGGTGGTTTGCTAAGAATGTACCCACTTTTAGCAAGAAAAGTCCTTTGTTCCAGGAAACTGTTTAGTTTCAGGCAACCCCAGATGGTTTATCTCCCTATTCTCACTCCTGTCTCTGACCTACTAAATCAGAACCTGTGTTTTAAATATCCCCAGGTGACTAATATGCATATAAGTGAGAAAAATTGTTTTTTAAAATTTTATTTGTTTAATGAATATTTTCTAAAAATATTTCTAGAGACACTGAATCTTGAAGCCAGCTTTCGTGCTTTGCATTGACAACACCTGAATTGACCGAGTTGCACACCATCCTCATATGGATTAAAATTCGAATTTGTGTATAGAAATTTACTTCTGCAGAAAAAAATGGTCTTATTTTAAGGAATAGGCATTAAACTATTCAAGTTATCCTGATTTGAGCTTGCAATGCTGCAAAAACTATAACAAATTTGAAAGACTATAGAATTATTTTTTTCTGTAGGAAGAAGGATATAAACTGTCAAAAATTGTAATTTCAACTGAAAGTGGCATATCAATGTACTGATACAGTACAGAATATATCTGACATCTGTATTACCCATCTTGGTTTGTATTCTCAGTGGATTAGGAAGCTGCATCACTTTATTAGTGGAGGGTGCACTTGTCATACCCCAGTTTAAGTGGTATAGCTTGTTTAATAAGCCTTTCATATTTTACTCACATACTTTTATGCCTAGGATTTTGCAGATAAAGTTGTCCCAGCATGTGAGATCTCAGGGGACATGTCTAGAATATTGAGAAAGTTGGCAATGACTGCTTTTGTCTTATAGCATAAATTAAAAACAGTTACATCTGGAATAGACCCTGAGGAAAAATAGTCCATTTATTTTATGAATAAGGAAATTGAGACCTATCAGGATTAAATGACTTTCTATGGCCATCCAGCAAGTTGGTAGGACACACAGTTCCAGAATCGAGTGTGGTTGAGAGCAAATCTGACGTTATTTGGTTTACCTTGTGTGTTTCTCATGTTACTTAAAATATAAACTAATAGCTGTTACCCTGAAAGGAAATGTTAGTCTCTTCCTGAAAAATTATATGATTGCAGAGATCTACCTAAATGAAGGTAGAAAGTGACAGTGCAGAGAGACGATGACAGTTTGCTCTAATTTGCTCCCCTTCCTATCCAAGGTCAAGGTAGCAGAGAACCAGTCTGCCATACCTGGCTCGAGTTCACAGAGTTACATCTTACATTTGATTTAATTTTTTATCTAAGTCCATTGGGCTGCTATAACAAAATGCCATGGACTGGATAGCTTTTAAACATTACAAATTTATCCCAGTTCTGGAGGCTGGGAAATCTGATGAAGGTGCAGGCAGATTTGGTGTCTGATGAGGGCTGATTTCCTGGTTTATCAATCGCGCCATCTCATTGCGTGGTCACATGGTGGAAGAGGCGAGGCAGCTGTCTGGGGTCTACTTTGTAAGTGCACTAATCCCATTATCAGGACTAATTCATCACTTCCCAAAGGCCCATCTCTCAATGTCATCCCTTTAAGGGTGAGGATTTCAACATATGAATTTTTGGGAACACAAATGTTCAAACTGGAGCATTTTTTTTAAACTTTAAACTCTTCTGTATCTTAATTTTTTATCTGTAAAGTAGTTTCCAAAGCAGTTCTCTCCTGATTAAAATGATTATTAGTGAGAAGACATGATCACCATGTGCTTAAGGCATGACACTACAAAGTGGGGATATCAAAGAAGACTTCTTAGGATCATGTAAATTTTCCTCTCAGAAGAGAGAAGAAAGGAGAGTGTAAGATGGAGAGTCTGAGGCTGGAGAAGAGAACAGTAGCAGGGAGATACGGAAAAAGAAAACATAATCAACAGGGTTTTCTCATTTTTCTTTTTATTATTTATATATTTGATTGCACTTTAGGTTCTGGGGTATATGTGCAGAACATACAGGATTGTTGCATAGGTACATACATGGCAATGTGGTTTGCCGCCATCCTGTCACCTATATCTGACTTTTCTCCCCATGTTATCCCTCCCCAACTTATTGTCCCTCCCCTAGTCTCCCCGAATAGACCCTCGTTGTCCCTCCCCTAGTCTCCCCCAACAGACCCCAGTGTGTGATGTTCCCCTCTGTTTCTATGTGTTCTTATTGTTCAACACCCGTCTATGAGTGAGAACATGCAGTGTTTGATTTTCTGTTCTTGTGTCAGTTTGCTGAGAATGATGGTTTCCAGGTTCATCCAAAAAGACCAAGTAAATGTAGTCTAGCTACATGATAGATAAAGGTGAAGAGCCACATAGAAGAATGGCAGCAAGAGAATTCCTGGACAGTGGTAAACATGTGGCAAGGAATTACTGCTGAAATGTGAATGCTGGCTCATACGCCTCACGCCTCTTGTGCACTCAGTTGGAGCAGTATGAGGAGTAACAGTTGGGGGACCTGTGTGCTCCTCTGACTGTAAAGGAAAACTCCAAGGTGCAGAGAGGTAAGGACAGCCTGTGAAACAGGAAAAGATGTGGCACTATCTAAAGAAGTAAAGAAAGCAAGACATTACAAGTTTTAATGGAGGCTTAAAATGTTGAATATTTATAAAACGCTCTGAATCCCAGAAACCTCAAAGAAATCCAGAGATCTGGTAAATGGCAATGTTGGGAATATAAGAAAAGGTGAAGACAAGGTGACTCTTACCATTAAAAGTTAATATAATAAATCAAGAGTAGAAAATATGTACATGACAGGTTGTATTTCTGTCAGTCTTTCTACTTCACGTGTAATCTTTTAAAGTCATTTGAATATGATCCAAAGCAAACTAACACAGGAATAGAGAATCAAACACCATGTGTTATCACTTCTAAGCAGAAGCTAAACATTGGACACACATGGACACAAAGATGGGAACAACAGACACTAGGGACTGCCTGAGTGGGGAAGGTGGGAAGCGGGTGTGGGTTCAAGGCTACCTATCAGATGCTAAGCTCAGTACTTTGGTGATGAGCTCATTAATACACTAAGTCTCAGTGACACGCAATTTACCCATGTAACAAACCCTCACGTATACCCCCAAACCTAAAATAAAATCAAATAAAATGATTTGAATAATAGTAATTTTATAGAAACAAACTCCACTACTTAGATTTTGTGTGTTTTTTCCTTCTCTGGACCACACATTGCTGCGTGTTGGACTGAACTGTCACTAATGGCAAAAGTTGTCCCACTTGACAGCTACAAATTAGAGAAATAAAAACATTAGAAGCAGCACAACAGATATTTAGATTTACTTTGCAAGTCTAACTAGTAAGTGATAGTAAGTTACAATCCTCACAATGCTGCTAGAGCCAGTATCACACCGAGGAGAACATTTCAGTTATAAATTTGAAAAAATTAGAAATTCCTAATTAATTAGCCAGAAAGATATCCTGGCATCCTATGTTTTTATAGCTTTGCAGATGCTTGACACTGATACTATTTGTCTCATTGTGGAATGGTCAAGGCTAATGCTATACGTGTGAATAAATGTGTTTTTCATTCCCCTCTAACAGTCTTCTTGAGGTCACAGGCTCAGACCACAGGTTAAAGATCATGACAGGACTCAAGAATGTATGTGCAACTGTCTTAGAAGCACACTGTACTTGGGGAGCTGGCTGTTTCTGGGACTGAGCAATTAAAATAACTTTCTACCACGTGGTGAAAGAGCCAATGCCAGTCCGCTGAAGACTGCATGTGATAGATCACGTCTTCAGTGCTTTTGGATTCTAACTCAGTGAACTTCCTTACAATTTTGCCTGTGACCCAAATAAATCTCTTACCTTCCTCTCTTGAGTTCAATTTCTCTGTTGTGCTGCTTCCAAGTTCCTCAAGCGTATGTTAATTATTTAATTGAGGTGGGGCTGCTCATAATGCAAGTGCAGGAAAACCATTTGTCTTGTAGGGTTATTTGGATTACTGATGTAATAAAAGTAAGCAAGATAGAAGGCATGGTGTTAGGAATACAGTGGGTATTCCATTATTGGAGCAAAAATAATTCCCTTCCTGTCCTTCCATGCTTACCTTGCTCCCATTTCTGAAGATAATTGCTTTCTGTTAAAATAGCTCTTCTTATGTGAAATAAAAACACCATTTTATTACCTATTAATGTAAACAATCCACCAGAAATGAATAAGCAAATTACAAACTAAAGTTTATCAACTTTGGCACTGTTGGCATTTTAGGCTGGATAATTATTTGTGGTAGGGGGTTACTGTGTGCATTGTAGGAAGGTTAGCATTATCTCTGGCTTCTGGTCACTGGATGCTACTAGCATTCCCTTAGTTAGGACATCCCAAATATCTCCACATGTTGCCCAATGTCTCCTGGGCTGAATCATCCCTGCTTGAGAACCACTGATTTAAACCAACTGGATTCATCACATCCATCCCCTTGGCCTCCTCTCAGCTCTCTGTTTCTGGATAAATAATGAAACAACAAGAGATAGGAACGACAGATATTTGTTGAAAACAGTAACAGTAAGGTTTCAGACAGTATTGTCATTTGGGGGGATTTCATTCACAATGTGACTAGCATCCTAGAACAAAGTTTTTAGTATGAATGGTGTCCTCTGGAATTGGGCAGTGCTGGAAACTTTGGAGTCCTAGACAGTGAGAATAAAGGTCTGTGACACTACACACTTCCCAATAGAAAAAAAACTCCAGTATGTTCACCACACTGTGTGGAAAACTGCAGGAAATTATTTCCAAAAATATAGAGACCAGCTTGGGTAACATGGGGGAGACTCTGTCTCTACAAAAGAAAAAAAAAACACCTTAGCTGGGCATAGTGGTGTGCACCTGTGGTCCCACATACTCAGGAGGCTGACGCAGGAGGATTGTTTGAGCCCAGGAGGCCAAGGCTGCCGTGAGCAGAGATCATGCCACTGCATTCCAGCCTGGGTAACAGAGCGAGACTCAGTCTCAACACAATGCAAAACAAAACAAAAATACAGATGAGAATTACAGGAGTTTTCTGAATAATTTTTAGTTTACCAGTTAGAATTTTTTAAATGGAATGACTCATATCTTTAATATTTTGTTTATTTGAGGGGGTTGTCTCAATAATAATTGTTCCCCTATGATATTTTGGCAAATCTTGGAAATAGATGTTGGTCTTGGAATGGGATAGTTTATTGATTGACATTTGCTTGAGGATAAATTACCACCTGATAAAATCCACAATTCTGAATCCTGCCAGTAGTTTCAGAAACATCTGCTTACAATTATCCTATCATTGGCTAGTTATTTCTTCTGATGGTTCACAGCTCTCTATATTGTCTGAATGTGATAAAAGCCAAATGGCTTTATTCTTAGCTTGAATTTTTCTTCTTTTCTTTAGTCTTATTCCTGGCTTCTGCATAACCTCTTTAATACATTAAGCTTCTGAGTCAGTGGTCTACTAAGGATCTGAACAACTCTCAGTTTTTTTTGTAATCTACAACTTCCAGCATAGCAGAACTTCTTTTTTTGAATATTTAATGTGCCATCCACTTTATTGTTATTCTTCCAAGTATTTACAGATGCTGAAGTTATGAAAATTTCTGAAACTACATAGTTGTGATGATAGATTACTTTTTTTGTTATTCATTATTTGAAAGTTCAGGCTTTAACACATGCAGCAACAGCTAGGTAAAGACCTAGTACCTTGATCTGATCTTTTCTATACAAATTTTTCCCCCAGTTTTTAATAATGCTGTATGCAGCAGGCCTTATTGTGTTTTTCTTCTGAGAACATCCAGGACTTTATCCATAGGGAAATAATCGGTATCTTACATTAGCGAAACCCAGACGAGCTGTAAGGGAAATATACCATGAAGGGGAGGTTGAGTACGTACAAATGTAGAGCAGAGAATCAGGCTTCATAGCAGATACTGAAAGTGAGAGGGTGTAGCAGGGATCGTTTAGAGTATGAGGGCTGGCGGGGCTGTTTTCACAGATATGATGATGTTGAAGGTGACTTGTGTTATATACACAATCGTCATCCTTAGAGCTGTTTTATTGCCCAGTCTCAGTTCTGACCATTACTGAGCCCTTTGTGTTTTTTGAAAAAATGCTTTGTGCTAAATATTTATTTCCTTAATGGACTCCACACAAGTATGTTACCTAAGCCACTTCTCTACTTGACATGAGAGCACAACATTTCCCTTGCTTCTCTTTAAAATCATTATTATCGCTTTGTCTTCATAATAAGAGATATTTATAGCATGACTACTATTTTTAGGGCACTGTCCATGGCCCAGTGATTAGAGCCCCTCATTGACTTGTCATTATATCATGAATCAAACTTTAATACTTTCTGCTTTCTTTCATGGTGTCATACTAGATTGCCCCTAATTTTTTTGTAATCTCCTATTCGCCTGTCCTCTCAGCCAATTATATACAAATCTGTTCAGTACCCCTTCCCCATTCGAATCCTGCTTTAACCTTGCCTGCTGTCTGTACTGTTCTCATTTTTCTTTCTTGCTTCCAGAAAGCTCCTGAAGTTACACTTCACAAGGAGCCTCTGTGAGCCATAAACGAGAAGCTTGTAAGGCTCTCCCAGTGTCACCTTCCAAGAATATGCAGAACAATGAAGAAACCCAGATGCTTCAATTCTTGAAGATGTCATGTGGCTTGTAAGATTCAAAGGGCCAGAGGAGCTGTTTTCATAGATAGGATGGTCAAGGTGAATTGTTTTCATAGATAGGATAGTCAAGGTGAATTGTGATATATACACAATCGTCATCCTTACAGCTCTCTTATTGTCCAGTTTCAGTTCTGACCATTACTGAGTCCTTTGTGTTTTTTGAAAAAATGCTTTGTGCCAAATATTTATTTCCTTAATGGACTCCACACATATTAAAAGGCAACAAGGATATTGCCGGCTACATGCAGTAGCAGCCGGGTAAAGACCTAGTACCTTGATCTTATCTTTTCTGTTCAAACTTCTTTGTACTGTTGCTGGACAGAAATGTTGCTGGCCAAATTTCGAAGTGAGGACATTTTTACAGATATGTAGCAAGGCATTAGAGCTGACAGAATATGTAGATAACCACCTTGATTTCCATCTGAACATCTATAAGGAAATGCCTCCCTCATTCCACTGGAAGTAAAGGGCAAGCATAAGAGAAAAATTATACATATTAGTTATTTCCACTTTGCATTTATTGTTTGCTTCATTTTCATGTGTAGTACTGATGTTCATGTATTTCCTAGTTTGTAAACTCTCAAAAGACAAGAATTGTGACTATTCACTTTGTAGTTTTCCCAAAACAGGATAATAGAAAGATAGATATCAATAAAGTATTTTGTTGATGATGCTGTTTGACTAAATAATCTTCACCTGTCATTGTAGTATTTACTATTAGTGGTCATTGCCCATCATTTTTTGTTCCTGTTTTGTGTAAACACTTTGGAAATCTAATTTATTCAATAAACATTTGGCCAAGGGACTTCTAAACCCTGAATCCTGCTTTTGATCACTGTCTTCTTTCTGTGGGCTCCCTAAGGGAAACCACAGAAGACATATGAAGGCACTTCTAACCTCATAAGGCTATAAAACGAGAACAGAGGTCCTAAATTTGGACCAGAAACCATGACTTACATGGTGGTTATTCGCATGTTTTCTTGAATGATCATGACCAAAAACAGTTTAAGATTTCTGTGATTTACTTATTTTCTCATACCCTCTTCCCATGTAAGAATAAAAAATATGGGGCAAGTTGTTTTGCCTATCTGAACCCCAGTTTCTGCATGTGCATAGCCATAATAATACTTCACATTGTCACTGTGAAAATGACATGGGTTAATATATGTAAAGTGCCTAAAATACAACACTGTATAATAGTACGTTCCAAAGAAGTATGCACTATTATTATTATCTGGGGTACCTCTTAGTATGAAGTAATAGTCAGTGATTTCCGTAAGTGTTCTTTTACCTTTGAATAAAGGCCCCTGGCAATTGAATTACAACTAGCTGTGTTTCTCTAAAGAAAGTGCTAATCTCATCCCTCAATGGTTTAGGATGAAAGTATTTTTACTTGTTATAGCCAGTATAGTAGAAATGTTGGGAATATTTACTAGGAATTTTTCCCTAATGAGTACAAATTGCAGTAATTACAATATGAACTGAAAATGTATACACATTAATGACACAGGAAACACTCTTAAAAAGCATGAGTAAATTATATTTATTTGGGTTTTCTTTCTTTTTTTCTTAGTCTAGCTAATGGTTTGTTGGTGTTATTTATCTTTTCAGAAAACCAACTTTCTATTTCATCAGTCTTTTGTACTGTGTTTTGTGGTCTCTATTTCATTTATTTCTGCTCTGATCTTTATTATTTCTTTCTTTCTACTAATTTTGGGTTGGCTTTCTCTTGCCTTACTAGCTCCTTGAGATATATTGTTAGGTTGTTAATTTGAAATCTTTCTGTTTTGATGCAAGCACTTATTTCTACAGATTTCCCTCTTAATACTACTTAGGTACTGTTTTTGCTGTATCCACAGGTTTTGTTATGTTGTGACTCTATTTTCATTTGTTTTGAAGAATTTTTAAACTTCCTTTTTAACTTCTTTATCAACCCATTGGTCATTCAGGAGTGTGTTGTTTACTTTTTATGTATTTGTGCAGTTTTCAAAATTCTCCCTGTTACTGATTTCTAGTTTTATTCTATTGTGGTCTGAAAAGATATTTGTTATAATTTTGATTTGTAAACATTTGTTGGGGCTAGTTACGTGGCCTAACATATGGTCTATCCTTAAGAAGGTTTCATGTGCTAATGAGAAGAATGTGTATTCTTCAGCAGTTGGATGAAAAGTTCTATAAATGTCTGTTAGGTTCACGTGGTCTATAGTGCAGTTTAAGTCAGATTTTTATTGTTGATTTTCTGTCTAGATGATCTGTCAAATGCTAATAGTGGATGTTTCCAATCATTATTAAATTGTGGGGATCTATCTCTCTTTTCAGATCTAATAACATTTGCTTCATATATCTGGGTGTTCCAGTGTTGGGCACATGTATAGTTATGATTGTTATATTCTCTTGCTGAATTGATCTCTTTATCATTATATAATAACCTTCTTGGACTCTTTTTATAGTTTTGATGTGAAATCTATTTTATCTGATATAAGTACAGCTACTCCTGCTTTTTGGTTTTTGTTTGCATGGAATATCTTTTTTTTCAATTCCTTCACTTTCAGTCTATTTGTATCTTATTAGGTGAAGTATGTTTCTTATAGACAGAATATAGCTGGGTTTTTTTTTTCCTCTAATCTATTCAGCCAGTCTATATCTTTTAATTAAGGAATTCAAGCCATTTAAATTCAAGGTTATTATTGATAGGTAAAGATTTACTCTTGTCATTTTGATAACTGTTTTCTGATTGTTTTATCTTTTGTTCCTTTCTCTTTTATTATTTTTGTGATTTGTTGGTTTTCTGTAATGATAAATTTGACTCATCTTCCTCATATGTGTATCTGCCCTATCAGTGAGTTTTATATTTTTGCATGCCTCCATAATGGTAGTTATTGTTCTTTTGCATCTACATATAGTACTGTCTTAAGCGTTTTTTGTAAGGCCAGCCTAATGGTGTTGAATTTGCTATTTTTGCTTATCTGGGAGATTTTATTTTTTCTTCATTTTTGAAGGATAGCTTTGCTGGGTAGAGTATTCTTGGCCAACAGATTTTTTTTCTTCTTCTATTGCTTTTAATATAATATATCATCTTATTCTCTTTTGGCCTCTAAGGTTTCTGTTGAGAAATCTGCTGTTAGTTTGATGAGGATAAACTTACATGTGACTTGATGTATTTCTCTTGATGTCTTTAGAGTTATCTATTTGTCTTTGACTTTTGACAGTTTCACTATTGTCTGCCTCAGGGAGGACTTTTACAGGTTAGGGACTTTTAAGGTTTAGGAATCTGAATGTCCGTATTTATCTCTCCCAAGACTTAGGCAGGTTTTATCTGTTATTTTATGATATGCATTTTTTATGCCTTTTCCATCTTTTCTCCTGAATCAATGGGAAAATTATATTACAATGATTTAAACAAAGAATGTTTCCCTTCTGAGCCATCTCACACACAATCATATATGGGTACTATTTGTATTCCGAATTATTGTATACATGAATTACTTTTAAAAACAGCAGAAACTTTGCCAAAAACCAACTATATTGTGAGAAAGACACAATATATTACACTTTTGAACTAGTATTTGCAGAATAATTTTTCTTAGGTAAAAGTACTTTGTGTTCTAGCCACAGAATGAACTGTTGTTATCTTTTTAGTTTCTTTAACATTTTGTTTTACCTTGGTTTTCAGGGAGCTAAAAAAACTACATATTATCAAATGAAAAATAAATAAATATTGTGAAGTCTATACAAACAATATAGAAGTATTCCATATGCTTCCAGATGGAGGCCAGAGGAAAAAATCAGTAACAGATATGCCACAATGTTTAAAATGGTTAGGGGTGTGTACTGAAAATTTGTCTCTGAGCTTCCTAATGACCAAAATGATAGGAGAGTATATGAATTACAAGATTCTTTCTGGCCATTTAATAAATAGACCACTGAATTTCTTAAAAGAAGAAAAGAGGTTTTTGACACTGAGGTCTAAGAAAACTTTTACCCACAGATCTTTACAAAGGGGGTACTGGACAGTGTGGTGGACATTGGTTTTGGTCACCTAGCTACTATAAACACAGTAGTAAATATTATAAGATTTATTTTTGTGTCCCTCATAGAAGCCAATGGCAGAACATCAATTCACCTGATTAGAAGCAACTCTGCAAGAGATCAAAGTAGAGAGTTTGGGGTAATATACTCTGGATGACCTGAGCATTACTTCTTATAGTTTAACTTTAAGGAATCTATCAAGAGGTGAAAAATGTACCGAGATAGGAGGTAGGTTCTGTCTGAGTGTAAACATAATCATGGGCACATCCACTCCTCTCCCAGGTTGGTTCCTCAGAAGCAAGCTCCTAGACATGTATTCAGGTACCAGTGACCTATTATGGTATTGCTTATGGACAAGGTTATAGAGGAGTTGGGGAAGCAGGATAGGAAAAGGACAGAAGCCAAATGGGGGTGCAGTTTCAGAAGTCTTTGCCTCAGGCTGATCCCTAGAAATTTAGGGATTAAAACTCAACTAATAGTTTTCCTGGAGGCAATACTACTGACTGTTATATTCTCACCTGAGTCAATTCTTAGCTGTTTGGGGCTGGGTAGGTGCTAGAGAGGAACCTAAGCAATCAAGATCCTCAAGCTTTCTATAAAAGGCAAGGGTCTAGGGCTGAAGGGCAATTCTCTAAGGGACCAAGGGCAAACTGTTAGCCACTGAGGAAAATTAATCCTCTGAGTAGAACATGAATAAGTTCTGCCTCAGCCCCTTCTCTAGGTCTCAGGATTTCATCTATAATGTAAAGTGATAGGATTAGATGATCTTTTAGGTATTGTTAGCATGTGATCACAAAGTCTATGTTCTAAGGTTACTTTCTTTGGCTCTTTTGAGAATACCGTTCAAATTACAACATAGCTATGTAGCTTTAAGAATTAAAATTGAAGAATTAGAACCTTTTAGAAAAGTAAAAGTGACATGTTGAACTGGCTAGATGGCTGTTTGTTAATGCAGAGTGACATCCAAGAGGCTTTGCCTCTGCCAATAGATCTAGAGAGGCAATGAATGTGACACATGGGAAGGGACAGGCTGCGAGAGAGCCAACATGTGAGCAGTTGTTAGAAGATGGCACTTTTAAAACTAGGTTAAAAGCCAATTATGGAATACCAAATAAAAATGACTCAGCCTTTACAGCCTCTGTGACACCTGTTCAGATCAACTGATGGTAGTGTTTTGTTCTTTTCTACCTGGAACAGGGTAGACCCTGTTTCTTTAAGGACTAGTGCGCTATTGGAAGGTATTGTTATTCTCTTTCAGAACTGCTGAATCTAGTTTTCAAAAATTACTAAAGACACAGAACACTTGAATTACATCATCATTACACAGTTACACACACTCAGATGCAATCTCGATTTAATAGATATGTGCATACTGTTGCATCTAATGTTTTGAGAATAATTCTATACATATCAGGAATTCTCAATTGTTTGTCTCCAGAGATCTTTACATTCTTAATTATGTCTCCAGGTAGCTTTTGTGAATATGAGTTATAACACACTGATTATCCATGGGTATATATTAGAACATGTAGGTTCTAATATATCTATACTTATTATATTAGTAGTTAAAACTGAAAATTTAAAGTTTTTATTAATTTATTGAAAATAATCAACTCATTACATGTTAAAATACATTTTATGAAAAATAACTATTTTAAAAACTTGGAAAACAGTAGAATGACAGCATTTACTCATTTGCAAAATTTTTTGTAAATATTTTTAATGACTACATAATTGTACATATTTATGGTGTACTATGTGTAATATTTTGATATATCCATAAAGTGTGCAATTATCAAAATCAGGGTAATTATGATAGCCAACCTCAAACATTTATCATTTCTTTGTGTTGGAAACATCGCAAATCTTCCCTTCTACCTACTTTATACAATAAATTATTGTTAACTGTTGTTCTAGCAAAATCAAACATTAGAACTTACTCCTTCTACTTAACTGCATTTTTGTACCCATTAACCAAGCTTTCTTCATTCCCCCATTCCCTTCCCATTCAGCTCAGCCTCTAGTAACCATTATTCTACTCTTTACTTCCAGGAGATCAACTTCTTAGCTCCCTCATATCAGTGAGAACATGTCATATTTGTCTTTCTATGCATAACTTATTCACTTAGCATAGTGTCCTCTAGTTTCACTCATGTTGTTGCAAATGAGAGAATTTTATTCTTTTTTATGGCTGAATAATAGTTCGTTGTGTATATCTGCCATATTTTCTTTATCAGTTGATTCATTAGTGGACACTTAGGCTGATTCCATATCTTGTCTAGTGCTGCAATTAACATGAGAGTGTATATATCTCTTTGATATACTGATTTCCTTTCTTTCGGATGTAAACCCGTCAGTAGGATTGCTGGATCATCTAGTAATTTCTATTTTTATATTTTTTTTAGAAAAACTACTGTTTTCCACAGTGACTGTACCAATTTACATTCCCACCAACAGTGTATTATTAGCATTTTCTTTTTTCCATATTCTCATGAGCATTTGTTATTTTTTGCTTTTTTGATAATAGCCATATTCGCTGGGGTTAGATATCTCAGTGTGTTTTTATCTTTGTAAATCTTTAAATGTCTGGTCTAGTCGAAGAAAAATGTGTTCCCATATTCTTCTCCTGCATTCAATCTATGGTGTTTTGCTTTAGTTGAAGTACATGAAGAAAATCGAGGCTCATACCTACCCCTTCATATGTATCTGAAAAGAAAAAAAGTATTTAAAGAGCCTTTCTAGGTAACTGGAAATATTATTCTTTAATACTACATCAACATTTGACAAGTGGTGTGTTCTTAAATGCTAGCTTCAATGTGGAATCTAAAACTATATCAACAAACCTTCCATACTCAGTTACATTAAAATTCATTCATCTCTTATGGACTTTGAAGACTCATGTATGATTTTGTAATATCATGCACTGGTAATTTGTAAAATATTGGTTCATTGAATTTGGAGATCTTCCAAATGTTGACAAATGGCATTTTACATTATCAAAAAAACTAGATTCATTAACATTATTAATAATTTTATGAGAAAAACCTTTAAGTATTTAGAAAAGGGTCAAGCTGAAATTATCTTTTCAAAATTCTAATTTTGTTTAAAAGTTGGAATATGCAGCCGGGCCTGGTGATTCATGCCTGCAATCGTAGCACTTTGGGAGGCCGAGGTGGGCAGATCACAAGGTCAAGAGATGGATACTATCCTGGCCAATATGATGAAACCCTGTCTCTACTAAAAATACAAAAATGAGCTGGGCGTGGTGGTGCACACCTGTAGTCTCATCTACTCGGGAGCCTGAGGCAGGAGAATTGCTTCAACCCAGGAAGCAGAGGTTGTAGTGAGCCGAGATCATGCCAATGCACTCCAGCCTGGCAACAGAGCGAGACTCCATCTCAAAAAAAAAAAAAAAAAAAAAAAAGTTGAATTTTATCTTTGGCAAGAACTATTGTCAATTATTTTTCTTGAACTTACGGAGCGACTTTGTTCATTTATGAGAAATGATTTGTCAAATATCAATTTCTAAATAGCCACAGTTCGAGTTCCATTTTACCTATCTTACTTTCACACATAGCAGAAGTGCTTTTTCTCTTTGCACATTAATATGCATCACACAGAATATTAAAAAGATGTGCTCAAGGGTTGAGTATTAATACAATTAATTATTTTTGCTGTTGCAATCAAGACATCTTAGATAAGACCGGCACTTTTTGTTTTACTGCAAGTGTGTGGCAGTGAAGAATGTGATGATGGCTAAATAAATTTTCCCACCATTTTTTTGCACAATAGTGCAAATGTTAACACAAGGAAGAAGACAGATTATGTTTTAGTACTATAATACAAATAGTTTTGGCCTCATGGTCCCTTAGAAAGGCTTTCAGATATCCCCAGAGGTTCAAATAATATACTTTGGAAACTTCTCATTCTATATAGCATGCAAATCATACATCATATGTTATGCATATGCATACACATCATGTTTGCAAATACATATTATACATGCTATTCGTATCAGAGACTCACCTTACTTCTTTTCATCATATTGCTGTGCAATCCCCTCAGGCACTGTTGCTGCCTGGTCTCAGCTGAGATGCCACAGTCTCCAGTTGGTGTCAAGGAGAAATGGAAGTATTTGGTCTCGAACTTGGATTGTTATAATGTAACCTGGAATTAAAATTCTAAACAATACCAACCTTGTGGGAGAGAGGGAGAGAAAAGACCACAAAAATGTGAGAGTATGTTGGGGTTCTTTTCTAATTGAGAGGAAGATATATAGAGCATGGTAAGTTTGAGAAACATTAAATATGAGTCCAGGGTGGAGGACAATCTCTGTAAAAACAAAAAGAGAACACAAATTTAAAGCAGTAGAGAAAAAAAAAACACCTTTTTCCCCACTTTATTAGAAGCCAATAAAGAGGAAAAAGAAAATAAAAGTCTGGCCAATAGAACATATGATCTGATAGTAGTAGTATAATAATAACCACAATGAATGTAATATATTTAGAGAGCTAAACTCAACATTTATAGGACAGTCTTAGTTTGGATAAAAAAATTAAAAAAAAAAACATTCAAAAATACATTGTCCAAATGTTACAATGTAAGGGATACAGAAACTAGAAAAAAAAAAGAAATAGCAAAGAAATGTTAGCCAAAAGAAGATGAGATGTTAACCATCTTAGTATATGATAATATATGATTCAGTCAAAAAAATTACAAAGATGAAAAAATTATATTCAAGTAAAAAGAATAATAAAGTAAGATAACAATTATGAATATTTACTAACAATTTTGAATATTTATGCCTAACAGTATAACCTCAGAATATATAATGCAACCATTGTAGGGAGAAATAGATAAATGAACTACTGTGGTTGTAGATTTTTCACATAATCCTCTATAATAGGAAAAAAGTTGCAGAGATATAAAATCTCTGAACAATGCAAATAAGCTTGAGAAATTAGTTATATATATACATGTATATGTATATATAAACTCTCAGCAACACTCAGCCCCATTTTATTCATTCTTATAGAATATTTCTAAAACTGGACTATGTACAGATGGAGCCTTTGATACAGCCCGAACAGTAATAATAATAAAATAAGCATAATAACAAATAGTTTGGTGCTTATAATGTGTGATGCACAGTTCTAAATAATTTGAATCCTAAAGCAACCTTTGAAATAGGTCTATTATCATTTCCATTTTGAAACTGAGGAAACTAGGGCATACATACACTAAGTGACTTGTCTGTCAGATTCACTCAGCAATGCAATTACTCTTAATGATTATGATATACTAATAACATACTAATAACATTGCACTAATGAACTTGAAAATCTGCAGAGCATGTGAAAGAGAAACAATATTTAAATATGCAAAGAATGATTTCATGTTGATATTAAAAAGACAAAAACTCAACAGAAAAGAGGAGCAAGGCAATTCAGGGAAATGAACATTTAAAGGACTGATACAGACGTGAAGATATGGTCAGCCTGAGTAGTAGTAGGAATATCTTCCTTGTCAGACTGGCAACACAAGGATGTTTACTGCAGCACTTTTAGTGAAACAGAGCAAATGCTTGTCAGTCTCAGAATGGTTGATTATCTTGTGATATATCCAGACAATAAGTGGAACTTAAAAACAATGAATTAAAAATAGGAGGGATTTCTAAATGTACAGAGAAAAGCAAGATGTAGAGGAATGTCTTTAATATGTTCTCCACTTTTTTATGAACAACGAGCCTCCAAAAACTATGTACGTAAATGTGGATATTTATATGTAAATTATCTGAGCTCAAAACTATAGAACATCCATTGCTTGGAGAAATGGAGATGTAGAAGGCTGGAAGCAAGCCGGGGCATGTGTGCAGACACAGTTCATAAGGGAAAAAAGTGTTCATAATAAAAAAAATCTCACTTATGTAAAATTTTATTTATACGTCCTGAGGTGGCATTAAAAATATTTAACAACCGGTATGGCACAGGCACAGACCAATCAGAACAGACGCTGGGCGGTGCGTTGTACGGGTGTGTGCTCACTGAATATCAGCACTGTTACTTCCCTACATACTTGTGGCTTTATTTCTGTGGGATAGATTCCTGGGAGTCGGATTGCTAGGTCAAAGAGTGTGTGTATTTCTAATTTTAAAAGGAATTGCAAGATTGCTGTCCAAAAAGACTGTAGCCATTCATATTTCTTCTAGCAATGTGAGAGTACTCATTTTCCCCCACATCCCAACAGCCATGGAGAGCATATCAATCACTGAGCGGGGAAACATTCTAAGATAGGCAAGTATTCTGTCTCTCAGCTGGAAGCCTCAGCTGTTGAAAAGAGTGAAAGGAGCTTGTGGTTTTAAGGAAGGTCTCTGACATGCTAATCTTAAATTCCGAATGCTATGTGCTTGAGGTAGAATGCAACCAGCTGCTCCTGCCTTCCCCTCTGGTAATCCCCACCAGCTCCAATTTAGGCCTTGCCCCTTCTTCCTAGGCTGAGGTGATAATTTTATTACAGCGGATGTTCCCATCTTTGAGGAATGTGTGCCATTTAAAGCTTTTATCACTAAACCTAGGATTTCACGGTTCCCTTAGCAAATGGACACCATAATAACTTACTAGTATTTTTAATAAAGCAAAGTTCAAATCAGAAAACTGCAATGACAAAGGGATTGCTGTGGGTTAATGCAGACTCATGGTGAACACGTGTGGAAAAGCTGAAGAAGAGTTTCCTCTTATGGGATGTAAACATTTATAATTATTTCGTTTGGGTGTTCGGCCCACTGACCATGTTGAATGCTTCAAGGTAGGCAGGGACAGAGAAGAGTCAAATATGATTCCATTTTCACATTGGTTGATTTATTTATAAAGATGATATATTTATATGATTATGATATATTTATTATGATAATGATACATTTATAATGAATAAGAATTTCACTAAAAAACTCAGTTTTGAGCACTGAGTTTTATTTAATAACATTTATTGAAAGTCCATTATATTCTGGGTACTGGGGATACAGAGATAAACTACACAGTCCTACCCCTGAAGACACTATTAGTGTCGAGCTATACATAGACATTTAAAGAATGTGTGTATTTCAGTTAAAATGAAATTTTCAGGATACCATGAGCACCTTTCCTACAGAGGCCCAGGATCTATTTGGAATACAGATTTGGTCATCACTCACCTGCTTTATCAATGCTTCACTACCTCCACTGCAGGATAAAAAAAAAATTCCTCATCCTGGCTTAGAAGGCCTTTTGTTGTCCTGCTTTTCAATGTGTCCTAACTAGGGAATACGAGGAGTCTGCTGCTACTTTGTCCAACTAAGGAAGGGGAAAAAAAAAGATACCTACTGCAGTCACTTAGGAATCCTGGGAGTCTTGCTGGCAACGCTGATACTGAGCTTACATTGGGAATTGTGTGAGTCCAGTGAGGTGTTAGGGAAGGGCATTCTGGATGGAGGGAAACCATGTACAAAGGCACAAAGGTAGGGCAAGTGAAACACATGTGGAATAAGACAAGTGGCTAGTTCAGTGTAGCCTGAATGTAAGGGAACCTGGGACAGCAGCAAGAAACAGGTTGAAAAGTAAGATAATAAAACACCTTCTAAGCCATGCCGAGGAATTTTCTCTCTTTCTTTTTTTTAATCCTGCAATCGAGGTGGTAAAGGTTGATAAAGCAGGTGAGTAATGACTAAAAAGTTATATTCAAAATAGATCATGGGCGTCTGTAGAACAGGTGGATTTGAGAAGGAGAAATAGTGGAGGCCGTATGAGTGGCAGCTGCCAGCACTTCGGCAACATCTGATGGAATCCTAAGGCAGAGTGGAGGTTGCCACCAGGCCACAGGGACACAGAGTGGCATTTCTCTTTCTTCTTCTTCTTTTTTATTATACTTTAAGTTCCGTGGTACATATGCCAATCTTGTGGGATTGTTACATAGGTATACACATGCCGTGGTGGTTTGCTGCCTACATCGCCCCATCACCTACATTAGGTATTTCTCCTAATGCTATCCCTTGCCAACCTCCTCACCCCCTGCTATCGCTCCCCTAGCCCCCCACCTCCCAACAGACCCCAGTGTGTGATGTTCCCCTCTCTGTGTCCATGTGTTCTCATTGTTCAACACCCACTTATGAGTGAAAACATGCGGTGGCACTCCTCTTTCTAACAGGCATCTTCATGCCACCTTTCATTGTCCCAGACTGTCCACTTCAGTGCCCCCTCCATTGTGTCCCACCTGCTTGTCTTCTCATGTTTCTATCTGGCAAAGCCTATCTTTGTTAGATATTAGAGTAAGTAATTAATATGACATAGAATGATGAAGTCACAGGCTGATTTTAAGAGGACCACCCTTAATTCTAAATTGGGAGCATTTCAGGTAGAGTTACTTAAAAAGCAGAATTTTTGACTGTGTGTGTGTGTCATTTACATTTCATAGCTGGCCACCTGCTCTGCCTGCTTATAAAACCAGCCTTGTGCTGCATACAGCACGGTCTTAGGTGAACAAGTGAGGTTTCTTCTCTTCAACCTTTGACAAAGTCTCTGTATCAATGGATTTGGTTACAAGAACTAAAAATAACTCTGGCTAATTAAGAAAAAGTTATGATGCAGTTGAGGGTGAAGCAGGGTGAATTTCTTGGAAAGATACATGATGTCGCGCAGAATCAAAGGTACGTTGAGTAACCAGGCTGAGGGAGCACGCAGCTGCAGTGATCTTTGAAGTCAGGAATTGATAAATGTCCCTCTGTGACACAACCTTAGAGATGACTTGGCTCCCAATTTAGATTCCAGAGGTAAAGCGCTTGGTTGGCTTAATTTGCTTATTGTACCCATCCCTTGGTGAGGGCAAGATGAGGATGAGGATCCCCATGTATCAAACCTTAGATTTCCACTTAGAATGGGGGAGAGAGAGTGACATCTATCACCAGTGGAACAGCAAATGGACACTGGGCAAGCCAATACAGATATCCACTATGGCATTATGTTGCCAACTTGTAAAAGTGAGGAGACTAGGAGATTTTAAGTCTTCTTCTCTGAACTTTGGAATTTAAAAATCATATGAGGCTTAGTACCTTTGTATGCTTTCACAAGTCTATGGCTACCTTTCCTCAATTCTTCCCTTAGGCAGTGAGACAATTTTAGTTTTAGTGCTAGGCTTGATGGGGTCTGAACAGAACTATGCTGGATATTCCAACTGGCTCATTACAATGGGAAGGCTAATGTTTACAGAATAAAGCTATGAAGGAAATGTTTACAAAGGTGATGGAACAATATAGTTTCATGGCTTCCTTGAAATAGAAGATCATTCCAGAAATTTGTTTTGTTTAAAATATGTGGAATTTTTAGTTTAAGGGATTTCTACTTTTTAAGTCCAAGAATAGACAATCATAAGATGGTTAAAAATGTAGTTTTTCCATTTCTGATAAGATAAATTGTTCACCAAAGAGTTTATTACAGCAAAAGGTGCTTAATCAGTCCATGTGTTAGTGGCATGGTACTGGCATAAGGACAGTTCCAGAGACCCCTTAACAGTGTTCTTCATGATTTCCAGGCAGCCGGGGTCTTTGGTTTGCTGAGACCCTGGAAGCAGCCTTCACTTGCCTTTTTACAGCAATAACAGATGCTTGGCACTAGTTCGTGTTTGCCACCACAAGTTTCTCTCTATTCAAGACCATATGATGCTTTCTGGCTGTTCTGTCTTCATTGTGGAACTTTTCCTCCTTCATTAGAAATGGGCAGAATCCTAGAGATTTGGGCTCTGGCACTGATTTGGGAAATAAATTTCATGGAAAAATAGAGTGTGTGCTTTTGCTTTCTAACTTTAGTTTTTGCTTGTATGTGACTCAAACTGAAATTATAACCTTCTATTATTTTCTCTTTGAATGATTTTTGACCTGCTTTAACAAATAGGGAAAATAAAATAACCAGCATGAGAAAACCAGTGTCAGCGTTAGAAAACCATATGTAATAGCAAATGGAAAACCAACATCCATGACTTATAAAAATTAACGGCAGGGTGTGGCACACAGCTGCCCAACTGATGAGAAGAAAGCTACATTGTGAATTGCTGAGGAATTAACTATTGTAAGAGGAGAAGCATAGTAATAGTGGATTTAAGCTGGTAACATCGGTGTAGAGAATGGAGGGAGGAAAAACACTTAAGCATTTGCCTGAGAGTCACTGTCTTTCTTTTATACATACGTATTTTTCACCATGGAAATATTCATTCAATGACAATTGCACTGGTTATGACAGTAGCTGCTGGTGAAACTGGAAAAATAAATTATTCTAAGAAAAGGAAGATTTAGATGTGAGACACCTTGACTGAGAAGATCTCAGCATAGACACAAGCAGGAAATCAGAATTTTGTTCAGTTCTGAATACTGGACACAATTCAGTGATGTAAGTCAAAGGTGAAAAGAGAAAAATAAAACAAGGAAAGGTAAAGTCACTTCTCTGACTTCTGGTCATATACCATTGGTCAGAGCAAGTCATGTAGCCAAGCATACCATCAATAAGAAGGAAAAGAGGCTCCGCCTACCAGGAGGGCTTGGTAAAGAGAGGCCACAAGTATTTTGAACAAATAACTCAATCAGTATCTGTATATTACTGATACAATTTAAAAAATTATCAGAGATTCTTAGTTTACATCTTCTTGAGTCGTTTGTGCCAATACTTATTTTTCTAGAAAAAGCTTTCACTTTGTCGAAGTTTTCAAATCTAATACAGTAAAGATTCTCATGCCGTGTTCTTATTTTGCTTTAAATCTCTGCTGTATCTCTACGACATCCTCTTTACCCCCCTAGTACTCTGCATTTTGAACTGTGACTGCTATTTCTGACTTGTGACTTGTGTCTTGTTCCACCATCAATTTTACCAGTGTTTTGCCCATTTGTTTTTCAAAACAGAGGACTTTGTAGTTGTTATGTATGGCAGTTCTTGTTTCTACTGTGCAAATGTCTGTCCTTACCTTTACCTTTTCTGCTTAGCCTACCTTCCCTGGACTTATTTATTATACCTTTTCGAGTGTCTTAAGTTAATAGTTAGCTAATTAATGTTCCCTTTCCTTCTATATAAGCATTTAGCATTATATTCTGTTTATTATCTCCCTCTCACAGATTTCTATGTATAATTTTTCATTGTCTTTCAATTCTAAATATTTTCTGGTTTCCATTATGACTTATTTGATCTACTAATTTGGTATTTAAATACATACACTTATGAAACATTGTTAGTTGTATTCTAATAGTCTATATTTCTAATGATTTCTTGTTTGCTTGAACTATCATTTCTGTTAGAAATATGTTTAAATCACATACTATGAGTCTGGATTTGTGATTTTTTTCCTTGTGATTATCAATTTTTAAAATATATTGTGAAATTATGCTATAACTTACATATAACAACTTAAGATTGTTATAGTTTCTTAGTGAATTGTACTTTTTGTCATTTCTTAGTGACTCTCTTTACTTCTTGACTTAAAATGTATTTTGTCTAATATTAATATAGTTTCTTCAGGTTTATTTTACTTACCACTGTGTGGTATATATTTTTAACCCTTTATTTCCAATATTTTAGTTTCCCTGTCTTTTTTTATTTATTTATTTTTATTTTTTATTTTTTAAAAATGTGTTTATTTTACTTTAGGTGCATACTATATCTGGCATTTCTCTCCATGTTACCCCTCTCCACCCTCCCCTCCCTCCCCACCTCCCACTGTGTCTCCCCTACGCCCTCAACTGCCCCCAGTGTGTGATGTTCCTCTCCCTGAGTCCATGTGTTCCTCCTTGTTCAACACACACCTATGAGTGAGAACATACGGTGTCTGGCTTTTAGGTGTTTTTCTTGCAGCTGAATTTTAGTGATGTTGACACATTTGAATTTTTTAAAGCCATCTCATTTTTGTATTATTTTCTTGGTTTTAAATAGAGTAAGTTAATAGAATCCAAACTTACATGAGGGTAAGTTGGTGGATTGGGAGCTGCATCCCAGGATAAAACATACAATCGTGCTTTTCATCTTCGTTTTCCAGGGGCTGGGTTGTTTTTCTCTTTACAGAGAGAGTACCTCTTCAGGGACCCCAGACTGACGTGAGTTACTTTGTTCTCTCTCTCTCTCTTTTAATTTGGCCCAAGGCCTTATCTTATGTCCCTGTATGGTTGTTTTAATTCAAATCCCTATGATATTGACAACGGCTTCCAGGGTCACTAAGGCCAATCGTTATTTTGAGTTTTCTCTTTGTCTTTTTGGCTCTTATACTTTTTTCAAAAAAATTTTGGTTCAGCTATAAACTTAAAAGAATACTCGATATATTTTGCTCTGCCTTTGTGAGTGTTTTGAGGTTTAAAGTACTGCTTCAGGGTATCTTATCCACCATATCACTGGAAATAGAACTGCTACCAGGTTTTCTCTTTTGTTTTGTTTTTGCTGTTGTTGTTGTTATTGTTTGTAATTGAAAGTTTATCATGATTCCCTCCTCTCCATGCTTGCTTTCTTTTGGATGTATACATCCTTTAAATCCCTTCACTCCAGCTATAGCTGGTGGATTCTTGAGAAAATACATTTGGCATCTCCCATAAACTTTTGCCAAGGATTTCACCAAGCAGGAGTATGTACATGTTCAGTTATGAAAAGATCTTTATATAGTTCTGGTGTTGGTATAAATTTGCATTAGCACCACTGCATAAGTTGTGATATAAACTTCATGTTTTCCAAATGAGTAATATTGGAATGTTACCAAAGCCTGAACTGCAAAATACAAAAAACAAAATTATTTTTACAAATTAAGTCATGTATGCACTTCTTGTCAAATGTGCCAAAGCTGAAATTTGATTCAGAAACCTGGAGGGTCTATGGTTTCTGTTCTTGAAAGATGCCTGATCATGGCTATTCTAGTTTCTATGCATTTTGTAGAGTGAGATAAGTTATTTTTGTTACAAATTGCAAATTCTAGCAATGATCTCTCAACGTTCAACTTTATGTGAAATTTTAAGATGATATTTGAATGAAGTAAACTCCAAATACAGCAATCCATATTGACAGGGAAGTCTATAATCAAATTAAAATGTTGAATTTCTCAATGAGAGGCTGCAGGACAGAACTTCAAGTTCTATAACACAGTGACTTTTTCTAGTCTCCTTGGTGACTTTCCGATATCAAACTTGATCTTTAACAGTTTCATCACAGTGCAAACTTCAATAAGAATCAAGCATTACACCAACATTTGGGAGCCAAAACACAGATTTTGACCACTGAATGTAACAGCTATGATTTTAGTGATAAAGTACTGAGCGGATGCTTTGTGCTAATAAATTATTATACTCTACTGTTTATCTTTTATTTGCAACCCTGCAAATAAGGAAAAGAGGCTCAAGAAGGTTAAATAATGTACTACCTTTCTTTCAAATCTTCTTTTGCTAAAATTAATTGGCAAAATTTTGAGAAATATATGCATTTGACAGAGTTTCTCTAACAAGGATTTAAAAATTATTCATTATTTTGGGAAATGTTTATTGAACACATATCTCATGCCATGAACTCTATTAGGCTTTCAGATGTCACTGTATTAATTTTATTTCATTTTTCTTTGCACAAACATATGGGGTGCACTTGCAATTTTGTTACATGCATATGTCGTATAGTGGTCAAGTTAGGGCTTTTAGGATATTCATCACCCAAACAATGTACATTGTACACATTTTCCAATTTTTCCTTATTCTCCCCTCCCCCACCAACTTGTCATTCTGAGTCTTCATTATCTATCACTCCACTCTCTATGTCCATGTGGACATTTTCTTTTTTGCATTCATTTATAAGAGAGAACATGTGATATTTGTTTTTCTGTGCCTGGCTTGTTTCACTCAAGATAATGACCTCCAATTCTGTCCATGTTGCTACAAAGGACATGAAGTCTTTTTTTTTTTTATGGCTGAGTAGTATTTTAGCCATAAAATACTTTGAGTATTGCATATATATTGTGTATATATACCACATTTTCTTTATCCATTCATTCAATGATTGGCACCTAGATTGAGTCCATATCTTTGCCATTATGAATAGTGCTGAAATATACACGCAAAAGCAGATAACTTTTTGATTTATTGGGGGTAAATACACAGCAGTGAGATTGCTAGAATAAATGGTAGTTCTATTTTTAGTTCTTTGAGAAATCTCCATACTTTGTCCATAGTTTCCATAATTTACATTCCCACCAACAGTGAATAAGAGTTCCCTTCTCTCCACATCCTCACCAACATCTATTATTTATTGTCTTTTTAATAATAGCATCAGGTCTACACACAATACCCTGATCAGATGCAGCCAGAGAAATGTTAATTTAACAAAAACAAATAGAGACCTCAAAATGCTTTTAAGATACATAATAAATCATATTTTAAATAAATCAAAATTTCTTTTCTTTTCTTTTTTTTTTTTTTGGAGATAGAGTCTTGCTCTCTTGCCTAGGCTGGAGTGCAGTGGCATGATCTTGGCTCACTGCAACCTCCACGTCTTGGGTTCAAGTGATTCTCATGCCTCAGCTGGACACCACCACACCCAGCTAATTTTTGTATTTTCAGTAGAGACAAGGTTTTGCCATGTTGGCGAGGCTGGTCTTGAACTCCTGACCTCAGGTGACCCCTTGCTTCGGCCTCCCAAAGTATTGGGTTATAGGCATGACCTACTGAGCCCAACCTAAACCAACATTTCTTGAAGGGTCTCTATTTCGATGTTTCTCTCCCTGTCAGGTCAGCAACATTTCTGAGTGCATCTGTTTCCTTTTTACTCTTTCATCATTTCTTTTTTATTTTTGGGTTTTTGAAAGCTTTATTGAGGTATAATTTATATATATAATTAGCACATATTTAATGCCTACATTTTGTGGAGTTTAGATATGTGGCTACACCTGTAATAGCATCAGCACAATCAAGATACAACACAAATTTACCACCTCCAAACATTTCCCTGTGTTCCTTGTGGATTTTGTGTGTGTGTGTGTGCATGTGTTTGAAGAACACTTAACACTGGAAACAAGGCACACTTTGCTTCTCTTCTTCCTTCCTGGAAATAAAAAGCCTTAGTTCTGTGCCTTTTTCCAATCTAGCAGAGCAGTGACAGGTGTAGAGGAATGTTCCTTCTCCTTTGCTCCTTGTTGTCTGATGCACCCAGATTTCCTTGAACTTCTAGTGCACAATATGAGGCAAAATAGAAATAGGCCCCTTTAGGAGTGCACTAAAAGGCCAGGAGGCATCTCACTTTCCCCATTATGGGAGAAATTCATGGGTCATAGCAAGCTTCTTGGATTGGAGCTTGCTAACTTGGAGGAGGGCATGATGTGCACAAAGTAAATTTGCTCTTCTTATCTGTATTGGTGCATTTTTTTTTTCTCAGCTCTTTGCTCATCTGGAATGCTTCAATTTATTAACTGGATTCTGGATTTCTCATATACATGACCTCCTCTAAATGTTGTTGTTATATCAATGTTTTGGTAGAGGAAAAAGAGGTAGGACTTCTTACTCAATGATCTTTCTGATGTTACTCTTTCTAATCAAGATATTGTTGGCCAAGTACGGTGTGGCTCAAGCCCTTAACCCCAACACTTTGGGAGGCCAAGGTGGGCAGATCACTTGAAGCCAGGAGTTTGAGACCAGTCTGGCCAACATGATGAAGACTTGTCTCTTCAAAAAATACAAAAATTAGCCCTGCATGGTGGCACATGCCTGTATTCCCAGCTACTTGAGAGGCCGAAGTACAAGAATAACTTGAACCTGGAAGGTGGAGGTTGCAGTGATCCAAGATAGCACCACCACACCTCAGGCTGAGCGACAGAGTGAGACCCTGTCTACACACACACACACACACACACACACACACACACACACACACACACACACACACACAATATTGTTAATGTGCTTTATATCTCTGCAAAGTTGATGGAAAGTTGTAAACTTTGCAGGGGGTTGAGGTTGACTGGCTAAGGAGTGATGACATAACTTTGGAAATTAATGTGAAAATTAGTGGAAATTAATCAGATGGCTGTGTTACAATGGCCATGGTTAGATATTCACTCAAGCTAACCCATTATTTTCCTTTTAAACTGGTAGTAGAATTGGGAACATCTCACTGCATATACGTCAAACTACTTACTAAAAAATATATAGAATTTAGAAGCTTCTTGATTGTTGCATACCACAGTGTTGGTATTATCTTGGAAGATTAAAGTATGGAAACGTATATTTCTTCCTAGGGCATAGTAAATGTTTATTTGTTTATATATTTACTTACATAAGCTTCACAAGTAATTTTATGTAAGTGGTCAAATGACTCACATAGTTCATCTAGCATTCATTATTTCATGCTTTCATGACAAGGTGAGTAACAGAACAGGATTTGTTCAACATTATATGTAGGGAGAAAACAAATTCCTTTTGAATGTAGTAGTTTTTACTTTTTTTTCCTAATCCAAAGCCAAGCCTATGAAAAAGGATACTAACTCCCTATCAATGGATGAATGGATGGTTCCGATACTCCCTGCCTTTTTCATAAATACATTACGGAAACATAAGTAAGCGTCAAATTCTGTTAAATGTATGTGTGTGTGTGTGTGTGTGTGTGTGTGTGTGTGTGTGTGTGTGTGTGTGTTTGAATATTTACATACATACAGGTTGAATACTTCCTATATAAAATTCTTGAAACAAGAAGTGTTTTGAATTTCAGATGTTTTTCAGGTTTGGGGATGTTTTGCCTTATACTTACTGGTTAAGCATCCCAAATCCAAAAATGCAAAGTCTGAAATGCTCCACTGACCATTTGCTCTGAGTGTCATGTTGGTACTTGAAAAGTTGTGGATTTTGGAGCATTTCAGCAACGAGTACAGCAAGTGCAAGCACTGAGGCTCAATGGAAGAGGCCACATTGAAGGGACTGACAGGTGGCTAGAGAGCAGAAAATATGTCTTGATGTGTATTGGTGAGAAGCTTATCTACTTGATACATATATATATAATTGTTTTGACACTTTAAGAAGATTAATTGAAATTTTTTTTTGCTGCCCTCTCTACTTTAGCTTCCTCTCTTTTTTTCTATTATAATCAAAAATGTTTCCTAGCTTCTTTGCAAAGGGTAGGGGGAGCTAACTGGGTCACATAGAATGGAACCTTAATACTTTTTTAAATTTAGACTTAAAACATGAATCTAAAACAATGTTTCATGAGCCCAGACAAAATAAAAAGAAAAATTGTATGTTAGGAATTCAGGAATGTCAAACCTCTTGACCATCTTTTGAGTAGATATAATTGGGTTTATCCGAGTATGGTTTAAACAAAAGATAGTCCCTTATTAAGAAAGATAGTATAAAAGAAGTTTTAGAACAAAAATTATGTGTGTTTTCCAGTATAATCAATGTTGTTGGTTGAGGAAAGGAATAGCAACACAAATTATGAGGTGGTGAATACTTTGCTTCTGAATGCTAAACTACTGGATGATACTTTATTCCTTAATAAATTATAAAATTTAATAAATTTTATAAAATTTTCTTAAATTATACAATTTGATACATTTTATACAATTTTCTTAACAAATTATAAAATTTAAAGTCATAGGCATTCTGGCTGTTTGCAGCCTCATGATAACCCTTTCAGAAGAAGCTAAGCTAGTGTTAGGTAATTATTTATCATTTGACTCTAATACTTTTTCTCTGTCTTGCCAAGTCATTTGATGTGTGCTGGTTGCTGAAAGGAAAATCATAAATACCATTGCCATCCGTCACTGCTGCAAATCACTGAAGTGGGATCCCTCTGCCTGTGTTTATCTAGCAACCAGTGTTGTGTTGCTAGTGTGAAGCTCGCCCCACATGAACTCTTCAGTCATTTAGCAAGAACTTTCAGCCTCACCTTTAGGAGCATAATTCAGTAAACATTTTAAACTGTCCCTGTATCTATGAAAGTTCATGTAAAGAAAAGAGAGTAGACACATCTCAGATACAAAAACTATCCAAGCCCATTCCCTATTCTGCTCATCTAGCAAGGGCAACAGACTTCCAAAAATATTTACAAAAATTTTAAAATATGACACTGTTTATCAACATTATTTCCTGATTATCTATATAATAATAAATTATAGGTATTCTCTAGATATGTTGCACTATGTATAAACTTTTGTGCTATTCTATGATTAAATCATTCTAATCACATCCTATTTCTTCTCTTATAAGAGAAGACGTATGCTTATAACTTAACTACATTACGTATCTGCTCAAATGCTTCTTAAATCAAGTTTCTCTCTTCCTTAAAGCCCTTCAGGGGCCCTCATTACTTACAGGATACAGTACAAAATATGAATTTCTTAGCATTGCATCACGTCTCTTTGTCTTACTTCTTTATGAGTGTTGCTTCTATTTTCTCCTTTTCTTTCTTTTGTTTTATTTTATTTTATTGCACTTTAGGTTCTGGGGTACATGTGCAGAGCATGCAGGATTGAATAGGTACATACGTGGCAATGTGGTTTGCTGCCTCCATCTCCGTCACCTATATCTGGCATTTCTCCCCATGCTATCCCTCCCCAGCCCCCTGCCCCCTCTGTCCTTCCCTAGTCCCCCCAGCAGACCCCAGGATATTTTCTCCTTTTCAGAGACAGTATTCCTTCCACTCTTTGCTTTTTCCATCCTTGTGAAGCTTTGCATTTAACACCTTTATCATGTGTTTAGAGAAGTATACATCAAATCTTTGTCACTTGTCATGAACTGCCTTGAATTTTGGGGATTTTTTAATGTGTGCATGCCATGCCTGCAGAGAGAACAATATGCCAATGTTTTTGTTTGTTCGTTTTGTATTCTTTGTGGTACCTTGCAGACTAGAGGTGTGTGCTAAGTAAATCTTGGTAATAACAGCAAAGATTAGCATAATGGTTAGTAATTTTGTACACTTTACATAAATGCTGAGCAATGAATAGTAGGTCACCGTCAGTCAACATTTTTTTTAATTCTTTGTTTTTTGAGTGTATGCATCAGTTATATTAATATGCTTATAATTATTTTAAAATGCCTTTTATTTCAAGTATTAGTAGAACTGTAATGCATATAGTTAAAATAACAAAATATCCTTGGTTTGGTTCATATATTGGCCACATTGGTCACTAGATGGCACACCGCAAGCTCCTGTGGGCCAGTTACACAAGCCGACCCATTATTTGAAGAAAGACTGCAAAGATTCGGAGCAATTTTCTTTGGGGAAAAATCTCATCAGAGTGATAATCACTAACTTTATTTCAAAGTAAAAAATTGTATTTATAATGCACACTTAAACTTTTATAACAGATGTGAAGGTGAATTGTAAAAAATTGTTCATTCAACAGCTAATTATTGTTTTAAAGAAACTAGGTCCCAGATACTACTTAAGGCCCTGAGGAAGATAGCAAGATAATAAGACCTGGGGCCCAGCTGAAGTTTAGATAAGAGCATAAAATAAGAGCATAAGTCTCTACTTTGCCTTCCAAGTGGTGACCACCCAGATACCTCCTGTGACACTGGAATGGGGATTCTTTCGGGAATGGAATCTCTAATTTAGAGGAATCCCATCAGAATCTCTTTTGCAATGCAAATTGACCCATTGAAGTCTAAATTACAGTTTAAACAACTATATTAAATAACTGTATTCCTCAGGGACACAGGGAGGGGAGGCTCACACTGGGTCTGTTGGGGGGGCCAAGGGAGGGACAGTGGGGGTGGGGGTGGGGTGGTCAGGGAGGGATAACATGGGGAGAAATGGCAGATGTAGGTGACTGGGGGCGGGGCCGGGGTGCGGCAGCAAACCACATTGCCATGTGTGTACCTATGCAACAATCCTGAATGATCTGCACATGTACCCCAGAACCTAAAGTACAAAAAAAAAAAAAAAAACTGTATTCCTTTGTTGCACAAATATAAGAAAAATTATTAAAAATGGCTTAAGTTTCTGGAGTTTGTGTGTTTAAGTTTTTTTACTTTTGATTTTTATGGATGCATAATAGCTGCACATATTTATGGGATACATGGGATATTTTGATATAAGCGTACTGTGTGTAATGATCAAATCAGGGTAATTGGGATATCCATCACCTTAAACATGTATCGTTTCCCTGTGTTAAAACTTTCCAATTCCACTCTTTTAGTTATTCTGACATTGTTAACTATATTCACCCTATCGCACTACCAAACACTGGATCTTATTCCTTCTATCTAATGTAATTTTGTATCCATTAACCAACACTTCTTTATCCCCCTTCTCCCCATTACCCTTCCCAGCCTCTGGGAACCATCGTCTTATTCTCAGTCTCCGTGAGGTCAATCATTTTAGCTCCAACATATAAGTAAGAACATGCAATATTAGTCTTTCTGTGCTTGGCTTATTACATAAGAGTCTCAAGTTACATGTTGCAAATGATATGATTTCATTTTTTATGGCTGAATAATATTTCATTGTGTATATGTACCATATTTTCTTTATCCATTCATCTGTTAATGAATACTGAAGTTGATTCCATATTTTGCCTACAGTGAAGAGTACTGCAGTAAACATGAGAGTGCAGATATCTCTCTGATATAGAAATTTCCTTTTGGATATGTAACTAGTAATGTGATTGCTGGATCATACATGTTTCTATTTTTAGTTTTTTGAGAAACTTCTATACCGTTCTTCATCGTGGCTGTATTAATTTACATTCCCATTGACAGTGTAGGTGAATTCCCTTTTCTCCACATCTTTACTGGCAGCCTTTCTTACTACTCTTTTTGATAAAAGCCATTTAAACTGGGATGAAGTATCTCCTTGTAGTTTCGATTTGCATTTCTTTGATGATTAGTTATGTTGTGCATTTTTTCATATACCTGTTGGCCATTTGTATGTCTTCTTTTAAAAAATGTTTTTTCACATCTTTTGCTAATTTTTAATTAGATTGAGGTTATTATTTTGTTTTTGTTTTTGCTGTTGAGTTGTTTGAGCTTCTTATCTATTCTGGTTACTAATCTCTTGTCAGATGGGTAGTTCGCAGATATATTCTCTCATTCTGTCTTCACTTAATTGATTGCTTCCTTTGCTGTGCAGAAGCTTTTCAGCTTGCTGTAATCCCATTTGTTAATTTTTGCTTTAGTTGCCCATGCTTTTGAGCTCGTATTGAAGAAATTTTAGCCCAGACCAATGTCATGGATCATTTCTGCCACACTTTGTTCTAGTAATGTTATAGTTTCAGTTTTACATTCAAGTCTTGTAATCATTTTGATCTGGTATTTGTACATAGCAAGAGGTAGGAGTCTCATTTAATTCTTTTGTATATGAATATCCAGCTTTTCCAGCATTATTTATTGAAAAGATTGTCCTTCCCTTAATGTATATTCCTGGCGCCTTTGTTGAAAATAAGTTTTTGGTAAATGTATAGATCTATTTCTGAATTTTCTATGCAACTCCATGGACCCATGTGTCAGTTTTTATTCCAGTATTATTGTTTTGGTTACTAAAACTTTGTAGTATAATTTGAAGTCAGATAATATAATGCTTCCAGTTTTGTTCTTTTTGCTCAGGATTGCTTTGGCTATCTTTTTGTGATCTCTTTGGATCTCTTTGGCTATCTTTGGCTAAACTTTTGTGATTCCATGTAAATTTTAAGACTAGTTTTTCTATTTGTGAAGAAGGTCACTGGTATTTTGATAAGGATTGCCTTGAATACTATTAGAAATGATAAACAAATTCAGTAAAGTTGCGAGATATAAAATCTACATACAAAAATCAGTAACATTTCCATATTCTAACAGTGAACAATCTGGAAACTAAGCCAAGAAAGTAAGCACATTTACAATATAGCTACAATAAAGTAAAATACTTATGAGTAAACTTGACCAAAGAAGTGAAAGATCTCTACAATGGGAACTATAAAACATGGATAAAAGAAACTGAATATACAAAACAATAGAAATATATTCCATGTTCATGGATTGGAAAAATCAATATTGTTTATATTCATTTTATAAACAAGACCTCCCTGCTAGGGAGGGTCTTGGGGGCCACCTTAACCCTGAAATTGGGAAATTTCTCATAGCTGATCATGTCAGGAGCCTTCTTACTGCTGCTGGTGGTCCAGGGTATGTTCCATATCACAAAACCTGTGGATTGTCCTTGGAATCTTCATGCAATGGGGACTTCATGTATACCTGTAGCACCTTGCTGTCTACCACATCAGCCAGATATTCCTCCTCTGGGTTAAGGATATGGTCAATGGCTTTCTCCATGTTCTCTTGATCCCTCATAACAGTGCAACAGTTGGGGTTGGTGACTCCTCTCTGTGGGAAGCAAATGTCAACTTGAATTCATTCATAATTTTGGATCTATGATTTTTTGCTGCAGGCACCAATGATGTGGGATGTCCAGTGGAATGTCCTCAGAAACCATCTGCTCAGGTTCCTCCATAATTCTCAATATAGTGTCTTGTGCAGCTTCTGTATTCTTTTTGTACCCTGTGATGGTAATTTGGTCCTGGGCCTGGTTCCCTTCATCCTCAACAGGAAACTGGATGTTCATGTCATGCTCCAAGCAGATTTGGGTAATCACTGCCCTGTCTCTCTCAATAATCTTGGGATCATATTTGGAGTCTACAACAACGCTCCACTTAAAACTCCTTAAAGCCCAGTCTTCCTGTCCAGCCTGCAACTCCATTTTTATATTATTAATTTTTCTGCTACAAGTAGATTTGGAGTAAATCTAGGATAAGGAAGACTCACTATCCACATCTTCTGATTGAGAAAGGACTTATAAAGTTGGAGCATGGCAGAGGATATGTGTTTCTTCACTGAACCCCAGTTCCTAGGATATATTTTCTTTCCTCTGGATCTGCTCCCTACAAACTTTAGCACATTCCATTACCTCCTTAAACTTTAATATCAACGTCTGACTAAAGGCTTGCTTCAGGCCTTTGTCATAGTACTAGTGCCTTTATTTTCACTTGTGTCTTCATTTCTTCATCTTCATGATTACTTCCTAGCTTAAAATTATTCAGTTCCTTCCATGACTTCCAGGTTAAAAGTCTACTACCCAGCTTATCACATACAATCCTGCATAATCTCGTCACATCAACTTTTCTAGACTCATAGCCTGCCACTTCCTCTTCTATATCTTGAATTACTATTTGCAGTGTCCCAAACTATGCTTTCTTATACCTCTGTGTTGTTAGTTCTCTGCTCTCAAAACCTTCCTTTCTCCCCACTGCTTGTGCATCTCACTAAATTCTTATTAGTCATTCGTTCTCTATGAGGGCATCATTTCCCAAATGTCTTCCCTGGCCCCTGTAATTATAACTAGATTTCTTACTTCCGGGTTTCCAAAGCATTTTGTACCTTAACATTCACTTATACTCTATGGAGAATGTGTTTTTGTTGTTGCTGATTTGTAAATTTTTTAGTTACTCTCTTATTTTATCCAACACTTTTGTAACCTGTAAGCTCTTGAGGTAAGTAACTAGGTCTTTTTAATCGAGGGTCACTGGGTCTTGTAAATTGCTTAATATGCAGGTCTTCAGTAAATGTTGAATACATGAATGAATGAGATTTCTCTGGGCAATATTTGAAGATTGTTTTGGAGAGTGTTGGAGGATGGTAGACATATTAAATAGGAAACGTTTCTAAATAGATTACAAAGCAGAAAAAGAAGACCACATTGATATTGAAAGAATAAGCTGAACCAAACAGTATATTGTTTACCTCCTTAAGAAGAAAGGACAATAGGTAGTAAACATTTCACAGTGAGCTGCAGCACATTTAAATACCAGTAAATGTAGATTCTTGAGCCCAAAGCCATTGTGCAATATCATTGGCAGCTCATTTTTTTTTTTTTTAAACTGCAAGTGTATACGACTCCACAGTTCCCTGGGCAGGGCTTTAATTATACATACTTTAGGTGATTAGTTCATAGGACAAAAAAAACTCCACAGAGTATTAACCCTGAAATCAAATATACAAATGTACATGTAGATGTTTGCTGTGGTTGCTCTAGTATAATTTTGACATCTTTTCAGAAGGAAACAGTTCCTTCCTTTACCTAATACTACATTCACAGAGGCAAATAATCCCAACATCTTCCCTCACACAATGGATTATATACCTTTAGGCTCCAGAATGGTGACCTCACACTGGGACTACCTTGGCAGGCTTTAGTGCTTCTCAAGTTCCCCAGTCCCCTTAAATGAATGATTACTGACTTTCACATGGGGCTCCTAGGTCTATTGCTTTTTCTTCAAAATGCTATTTAATCCTAATTTATTACTCATGTTGTTCCCTTTTCCTTCTTTGCAATCTCTTCAGAGTATCCAGTTTAGTTATTCCTAATAGTAATTGCTAAAATATACCACTACAGAAATTTAAAAATCATTTAATGTTTTTCATCATAAATAACATATTTTAATGGAAAATCAAGAATTCAAATAAAGAAATTAAAGAATTATTGTTCTTTTATTCTACTTGACCATTAGTATTTTAGTACATTTCCTTCCATGTATTTTTATACACACATTTTTCCAACCATAAATTATTTTTGTATACAAAATTTTTAGTAAACATTATAAGAAATTTTTTTGTATTTGTATAAATTCTTGATAAAAAATGCATATATTGCTCAATTTATCAACTCTATTTTACAGAGACAAGGCTGTGTGTTCAATATACTGTTTTCTCTTCCTGGCATACAATAAGATTGCATTTTAGAGCCCCCCTTACAGTTAGGTTGGGACCTATGTGACCGAATTACAATCAATGAAATGTGGAAAAAATGATGTAAGCCTCTTTTAGGACTTACCCTTAACAATACTCTGTACAATCCTTCAGCTTTCTGTTCTTTTTCCTTGAAAGCCACATATTCCAAATACTGTTATATCACACCTTATGATATAAGGTGTGTGGATTCTCAGTCACTGCTTGGATAAAAGCTGACAAGAAGAGCCCTTCAACTCACATTGGATTGCGCCATTTGTTGTGTAAAGCCACCAAAATTTTGGTGTTATTTTTCACTAGGGCATAGCTTAGCTCATCCTGACTAGTATGCTTATTGCTTCTTTTGGTAATTGCTCAAAATGTTTTTGTTGTTATAAATTATACTATGTTAATATTTGCATTGAGTTATGTTCTTTTCTATTTCAAATTACTTTTAGATTGATTTCTAAAGGTAAAATTTTGATCACAGGATACAATGTTTAATACATATTTGTAGTTTCTTTATTACTCTAACAGCATTATACAAATTTTTATAATAATTATGAACATGTCTCTCACTCCTATGAGATTGCAAATTCCTCAAAGAAGAGCAGTACTTTATTTATTTTTGTATCTCCATTACCTAGTACAGTGTTTATAACATACTAGGCATTAAAGAACACTTGAAAAAACATGAAGAAGTGGATATAGATTGTTAATGACAGATGTATTGTAATCATTCTTATGATTTTGGCATTAGTAATGGCAAAACTAAAACTTAATATACATACTCTTATTATAATTTACATATTTTTTGGCCCAAAGTAGACATTAACTTAAGGCTAATGCTTGACTACCGAACATCTAGAGAAGTAATGAAAGTGTGTCTGAAATTACAGATGAGGTGGTTCCTTCTTCCCATTGTTATTGTGCTTCTGATCTTAATTTTGGCTGTATCAATAAGTCCTATAAATTTACAGACTGTATCTGTATAATGTAATATAAAAAGCACAATGTTTTAGATGATTTGAGTACTTTTCTAAACAACTGGGTTATATGGTTAATGCAGATCAATTATCTGGCATGTGATCATAGATATCCTAAATAAAGGATTTTTTCAATGGTTATATTAATCAATGTTAAAATTTCATTTGAATGGAAAAGTAATGTGTTTTCTCTGTACTACAATTAATTGCTCTATTGGATTAGGAATAAAGTATATGCTTATTATATACATTTAGCCACAATATAGGTCAATTTATACTCTTTATATTCTTTGGACTATATAAATATATACGTGACAAACATGAATTACATTTTTATTTACCTATAGACAGAGATTAATCTTGTCCCTGTGAAAAGACACATCTTCTACATAGATGAGAGGGAAGAAGGTAGACGGGGGTATAGACGAAGATACATATCTAAGTATATTTATGAGGCCATAAGATAGACCGAATCCTAACTTGGTGTATTCTATCTTCTTCTATGAAATGAGACCACATCTTTGCTGAGTCTTGATCAAATGGTGGCCATGCCATTTGCTGCCCTGTGATCCTCTTCTTCCTCCTCTGGTATCTTCCCTCTTTTTGCTCTGGCATTGCGAATGTTTGTCTTCCTAACAGATTCTTTCATTCAGCCTTCAGACAAGCTCAAGCTCTTTCATAACTCCCTTCAAATATTCCTTTGACTCTTATCCTCTTTCTCACTAGCAATCATTCTCCTCATCGAAATTTTTTAAAAGGAAATCTATAGTGATCACCTCTACTTCTTTGTGTCCCTTCTCTCCTTGAATCACACAATAACTCCATCTTTTGCTGTTAGTGTTTGGTCTAACATGACCATTGACCTTAGTTTCAAATTCAGTGGGCTTTTGTAAATTGTCATCCTGAATTATTCAATCACTTTGCAGCTTTAGACACTAATACACATTCCTTTTTCTCAAAAACTCTCTCCTACATGGCTTATGTAACACCATATTCTCCTGATTCACCTCATTCCTAAGTTACCACTCTATTACTGAATTCTTCTCATGGTTTACCAGATTCTGCCCTCTTTCTCCAAAGACTGCTGTAATCATCCTCACTGAATATAGGTCTCTCTATTTTAGCTGTTGTTCTAAACAATATTTGATAATACAAAAACAGAAAACTAAATACTGCATGTTCTCACTTATAAGTGGGAGCTAAATGTTAAGTACATGTGGGCAGAAAGATGGGAACAACTAACTCTGGAAATTCCAAAAGTGGGAGGAAGGAAAGAGATCAAGGGTTAAAAAATTACTTATCTGTTAATACGTTCACTACTAGATCCTAGTGATGGAATCGCTGGAAGTCCAAACCTCAGTATCATGCAGTATACCCATGTAACAAACCTGCACATATACCCTGTGAATTTAAAATAATAAAAATTAAAGATAAATTAAAAAATGAAATTCTAAGAACTATCAAACAAATAGAAATCTGTACTTAAGTAAATAAATAAGGTTCAAGTAGAATGTCATGTATTGAGTATAATTAAAATATTCTGATCCTCTCAGAAATTTATGTTTAGAAGTACCCTCCATCTTTCCTTTGTTTGTGCTATATTCAATCTTATAAAATAAAGTAATAGAAAGTAAAGGGATGGAAAAGATATTCTAGAAAAATGGAAACCAAAAAAGAGCAGGAGCAGCTACACTTAGATAAAGGAGAGTTCTAGTCAAAAACTGTGAAAAAAGACAAAGAAGGTCATTATATAGTAATAAAGGGTTCAGTCCAGCAAGAGGATACAATAATCATAAATATATATGCACACTAGACCAGAACACTAAAATATTCAAACAACTATTAATACATTTAAAGAAAGAGAGAGACTGCAGTACAGTAATAGTAGGAGGACTTTAACACCCCACTTTCAGCAATGGACAGATAATGTATATTTTAAAAATCAACAAATGTTTGAGTTACACTACATTCTAAATCAAAAGGACTGACAATTTATTCAATTGTTGCAGAATGAACATTCTTCTTAACAGCAAATGTAACATTCCCCAGGCTAGACCGTATGTTAGGCTGTAAGACAAATTTTAACAAATTCAAAAAAAGTCAAATCATATCAAGTATCTTCTTCTGACCACAATGGAATAAAACTAGATATTCATAACAAGAAGAACTCTGTGAATGATACAAATACATGGAAATTAAACATCATGCTCCTGAATAACCAATGAGTCAATGTAGGAATTAAGAAGGACATTTTTAAAATTCTTGAAATAAATGAAAATGGAAACACACATATCAAAACCAATGGGATATAGCAAAATCAGTACTAAGAGTGAAGTATGTAGCAACAAACACCTACATCAAAAAAGTAGAAAGACTTCAAATTAACAACCTAACAATGTAGCTCAATGAACTAGAAAAACAACAATAAACCAAACCTAAAATTTTCAAAGAAGAAATCATGAAGATCAGAGCAAAAATAAATTAAATTGAGACTAGACTAAAAAATGCAAGAGATCAACAAAATAAAAATTGTTTTTTGAAAAGATAAACAAAGTTGGCAAGCCACTAGTGAGACTAAAAAAAAGACCAAAATAAATAAAACCAGAGACAAAAAGGAAAACACTATACCAAAAGTACAGAAACCAAAACCAAAGAAAGGATCATTAGAGACTATTATGAACATCTAAACACCAACAAATTTGAAAACCTATAAGAAATGGATAAATTTCTAGATATGGACAATATACCAAGATAGAACCATGAAGAAATAGAAAACCTGAACAGATTATTAATGAGTAACAAAATCCAAACAGTAATAAAAAGTCTCCCATCAAAGAGAAGCTCAGGACCTGATGGTTTCCCTGCTGAATTCTATCAAGCATTTAAATAAGATCTAGTATCACTTCTTCTCAAATTATTAAAAAAAAAAAAAAAGGAGAGAATACTTCCAAACTAATTACAGGAAGTCCAGCATTACCCTAACACCAAAACTAGACAATTGAAAAGAGATCAAGAAAGGAATCCTATGTACAACAGCTACAACAAAAACCCTTAAGAATAAATGTAACCAAAAAGATGAAAGAGTTCTAAAATGAAAACTATAAAACATTGATGAAAGAAATTGAAGAAGACACCAAAAAATTAGAAAAGTATCCCATATTCATGAACTGGAAGAACTAATATTGTTAAAATATCCATACTACTCAAAGTAATCCATGCTTCAGTTCAATCCCTATCAAAATTTTAATAATATTCTTCATAGAAATAGATAAAACAATCCTAAAATTTGTATGGAGCCACAGAAGACTCTAAAAAACCAAAGCAATCCTAAGCAAAAAGAACAAAGCTGGAGGCATCACACTAACTGACCTCAAAATATACTGCAAACCTATAGTAACCGAAACAGCATGGTACTGGTATACAAATAGATGCATAGACCAATGAGATGAAATAAAGAAACCAGAAAAAACCCACACATTTACAGCCAACTTATTTTTGACAAAGATGCCAAAAACATACATTGTGTGAAAGACAATATCCTTACTAAATGGTTCTGAGAAAACTATATATCCATATACAGAAGAATAAAACTAGACTCTTATCTCTCACCATATAAAAATCAAATAAATATACATAAAAGACTTAAGTGTCAGTTGAAACTATAAAACCACTAGAAGAAAACACCCTGGAAAATGAGTCAGGACATTGGTCTGAGCAAATGTTTTTTTGGTCAGACATGAAAAGCACAGACAACAAAAGCAAAAATAGGCAAATTCGGTTGCTCTTACACAGCATTGACATTCCTTTCCATAGGGTACCATGTGTAATGAGTCTTATAAGCCCTTATTACCCCCTGATCTAGATGCTAAATTAGACACATTGTGTTTGAGGGCAGCAAGACAATTATGAAGATTTTCTATGTTGAACTCCTGTGGTTCTGGGTGGCTAAGGGCATTGTCTAGTATCAGAAGAATTTTGAAAAGTAATCCCTTACTGGCAAGGTATTTCCTGACTTCAGAAAAAAGGCATGGATGACTCCAATTCAGAAAAACCATTCTCACTGTCCAGGCCTTCTTGTTGTACAACCAAAAGACTGTCAGCTGGCATTTACTTTTTCCCTTTAGGTCTAGGGGTTTAGTACTTTTATATATAAGGGAGTCCTGATCATAAACTGTACTTCATTTACACAAACAGTAGATTTAGCCTGTCCCTTCCTATCTTAAATTCTGGTACTTGCTTTTTTTTTTTTAATGAACCTTGTGGCATTTTTTTTTTCTGGAATAGGACACTTTTGTCTTTATTAAAACCTATTCATACATATATGCTTTCTCCTCAAAGATCTTCTTAATCATGACTGGGAATCATCTTCTGCCTCTAGGTTGACAGAAGTTGATTAGCCTATTATCTTGATATTTTAAAAGTCAAACCTCTTTCTAATATTGTCAAATTACCCTTTCCTGGCATTGAATTCTCCAAATTCTGATCCTTCACCTTCCTCTTGCTTCAAGGCGTCATGTCATGAGTTTGCTTTTTCACAAATCATATTGGAGTTGATAGGTATATGTTTCTTATAGCAAGTTTGCTCCCACATATAGACAGATTTTCAATACACAACACAAAGGCATTTCAAAAAAAGTACCAAGATTTTGTGTCTGCTGGTATAGCTGCAGTGATTGCTTCACAAATTTCCTTTTCTTTTCTTTTCTTTTTTTCCTTTACAGTAGTCTTTATGCTGGATTTATTTATCTTGAAATGGTGCCCAACCACAGCTGCAGACCTTAATCTATGGTACATATCAAGCAAATCAACTTTTCCTTTTAATGTCATTATTTCACTTCTTGAAAGCACTTCCAGTATCACTAGTAGCACTCTGTATGGGTCCCATGGCGTTATTCAAGGTTTAAGGTATTGCATTAAACATGATGAAAAAATATGCAAGAATTGAGAGAGATCATTTTTTACTGTGATATGCAATTTACTAGAGAGTCAAACTGCTTATGTGGAGGTGGTTAGTGTCACATGATATTTTAAGAGGATACTTGCAATACTTGAGCTACTTACAGTAGTCACAGGAGGTAGCTGTAAAATTATTACAGTAGTGGAGTGCACACTATAGGTAACTTTATGCAGTTATGATTTCATACTGAATTTTTATGTTTGTTGACATTTCTCCAGACTCTGAAAGGTGCCATGTACGATCTATAAGTGTTTGTGTAAAGTTTGATTCATTTTAACATTTATAATAGTCTTGTGTATATTTTATGGTAGTTAATGATAAAATAGACTAGTATCTACATATATTTTGTGTAATTGTGACATGCCTAACTTATTTTAAAAAAAATATTTCTAGGCTATTTGTTTCACCTGCAAGTTTCTTCAAACTGTTGTGAATCTTCAAATAATTTTTCCAATATATTTATTGAAAAAAATCCAAATATAAGTGGACCTGTGCAATTCAAACCCATGTTGTCCAAGGGCCAACTATATAATAAACTCAACAGCAACAAATAAATAATCTGACTAAAAAATGGGCAAATGATATAAACAAACATTTCTCAAAAGAAGACATACAAATGGCCAGCAAGTATAAAGAAAATACTCAACATCTCTAATCATAAAGGTAATGCCACTCACAACCACAGTGAGATATCTCAATACCATTAAAATGGCTATTATCAGAGATACAAATAGTTAAAATTGTTGATAAAGAAAAAATAATTCTCATACATCAGTTGTAAGAATATAAATTAGTACAGCTATTATGGAAAACAGTATGGAGGTTCCTCAGAAAAAAACCCTAAAAACATAAATAAGTACCTTATTATCCCGAAATCTCACTGCTGAATATAAAAAAGAAAAAAGTATATCAAAGAGATATCTGAACTTTCATGTTAATTGCAGCACTGTTCTTAATAGCCAAGATGGAGAATCAATCTGAGTGCCCATGAACAAATGAATGGATAAAGAAAATGTAGTACATACTCACAATGAAATATTATTCAGCCATAAAAGAATGAAATTGTATCATTTGCGGCAATATGGATGTAACTGGAGGCCATTATGTTAAGTGAAATGAGACAAGAACAGAAAGACAAATATCACGTGTTCTCACTCATATGTGGGAGCTAAAATAAATGGCGGATCTCATGAAGACAGAGAGTAAATTGGTGGTTACCAAAGGCCAGGAAAGAAAAAGGGGAGGAATAATTAAGGAGAAAAGAGAATAGAAATATGTTTATTACCACTGAATTACATACTTGAAAATGCTAAAGGTGTTAAATTATACATGTATATTTTATCTCAATAAAATTTTAAAAAATCTGCTGGACACAATTAAAAAAAAAGATACCTGCATTACCATGTTTACTGTAGCTACTATTCATAATCACCAAGGTATGAAATCAACCCAAGTGTTCATCAGTGGATGGATGAAGAAAACATGGCAAATATATGCAATAAAATGTTATTCAGCCATAAAAGAAAATGAAATTCTGTCATTTGCAGCACCATGGATGGAACTGGAGGTCACTATATTAAGTGAAATAAGCCAGGCACAGAAAGACAAGTATCTCATGTTCTCATTTACATATGGGAACTAAAAAAAGTTTATCTCATGGAGGTAGAGAAGGATGGTCACCAGGGGTTGGGAAAAATAGGGGCAAGGAGGAGAAAAGAGATTGGATAATGGGGACACAAATACAGCTGGATAGAATGAATAAGTTAAAGTGTTAACAATAATTTATTGTATATTTCAAAATAGAAGATTTGGAGCTTTCCCAACACAAAGAAATGATAAATAGTTGAGGCAATGAATATCCTAAATGACCTATTTAGATCATTACTCATTGTATAAGTGTATCAAAATATTGCATACACCCCATAAATTTGTACAATTATATTAATAAAAAATAAAGTGATATATTTTGTCCCACCAAAAATAAATGTCACTCAAAATGAATCTTATTATATGATATAATATATCAAAGCACAATTTGGACAAGAAAGATGAAAATATTTATCACATTATCTTTTACTGCACTTGGCAATGATTGAATGGGATCAGAATACTTCACACTCAGGAGGAAGCCATAAAAAACAAACACCAGGTAATCAGCTCCAACTTTTATGAGGAAATTTTTTTTCCTAAGAGATGTAATTCAGACTTAAAATAGTAAGAAATCTTAATAAATATGTAAAAGTAGGAAGAGAGATGAGTTGTTAGTTCACACTGCAGTGTGAAATGCAGTGACTTTTGGAAGTTTACTCACAGGACAGATAAAGTGGCCTTGCCTTGGGTGAGTGAATCCATTTCAGACTTAACCAGAATCCTGGGATGGAATAGAAAAAGGAATGTGAAGATTCTTCAAAGGTATGCCTGAGAGAACACTGAGAACCAACCAGATTCCTTAATTGAGAAAGGAGAAAGTGTTGACGTCCTGGACAATCTGTTTACTTGATAATGTTTGAACTGTGAAAGGCGTGATTAATTTCCTGACCTCACACAGTGCTGATGACATCATCCTCCTGCTTTCACTTTCAGTCTTCGGTGATGATAATATAATTATATTATAATCACTTTGACTTAAAATATGATGTCTTTAATTTCTCAAATTGCCATGATTACTCAAAAGTTCTGCAGAAAATTTACTTTTTCAACATTTAAATATGAGAAACCTTGCTAGTCACGGGGACTTTATTAATATTAGGAAGACTATAGAATTCAATGCATTAATATTTGAGTTTCCTGAAGAAATCAGGAATAAAATGGTAGTGCTGATAGGTAAAATTAAACTCAATAGTTACTCCTTAAACATTATGATTTATATTGAGACCACCAGAGTGGGATTTCTCTAAAGGAGACACTTTAAAAATTCAAGTAGAAATAGTGAATGTCAGTGATTCTTAGTCACAGATAAGCTTCAGAGTCCTCAGTGAGGTGTATGTGTGTGTGCCTGTGTGTGCATGTGTATGTGTGTCCATATATGTGTGTGTGTGTGTGTGTCCACTTTGGCCCCACCTCTAGACATTCTAATTTAACAGATCTGAGATAGGATCTGGAACTCTACATTTTTAAAAACGTTACACAGGGTATTTTGATGGGCACCTGCATTTGGGAGCCACTGCTCTATGCTGGACATATTATACATGGGGCCCAAATTGAGAACTGACAAGTGAAATAAGTGTGAGAGGCAGCAGAGAACATAATTTTCAGGTCAAGGGCAAGTTTTTTACTGTAGAATGTAAAGGAGTATATACAAAATATCATGACCATGACAGCAATAAGTATATAAATTAATATAACTCACTGCTTCCTCAACTTCCACTCTACAATGGAAGTGTCATTTTCAAACTGACTGTAGCACAACTTGATGTGAAAAAGGACAATGCTTTCTGGCAGATAAAACTGCGCCTGTACTACATAGCTGTTAATGAAGAGCATCACGTCTGTCATTGGGGTTCATGATTGTAAGCAGATAAATGTACTCCAGGACATTATGCTAAGTGATACTATTCAAATGCCATCTTCTTAAAATTTACTCTCAAATGTCTTCTCTGAATATTCATAGTGCTTCATTTGTAACAGTATCAGAAATTCTACCCTCTTCCTTTGAATAAAGGGATCGTCAACCTGAAGGACATTATGCAGAATGAAAAATGATTTTCTCTTATGTGCAAAATCTTAAAAAATCCAACTTACTGAAGCAGAGGGTAGAATGGTGGTTGCCAGTGGTGGGTGGGAGTCAGAGACAGGGATATATTGGTCAAAATGTACAAAATTTCAGTTATGTAGAATGAGTAAGTTCTAGAGATCTAATGTACAGCATGGTGACAATAGTTAATAATACTGCATTATATTGAACATTTGCTAAGAGAAATCTTAAGAGTTTTCACCACACACAAGCACAGAAATGATTGTATGAATTAGTTTGACTTTAGTAATCATATCACAATGTTTATGTCTATGAAAACATGTTGCATACTTTGTATACATGCAGTTTCAATTAAAAGTAAAAATTTAAAAAAAGAAATGCATACTTCTAGACCAATTAATTCAAGATCTCTGTGGAGGCACAACCATGTGAGTAACATCATCTGAAACTGAAAAAAATTTCCCCAACTCCATATACCACTGCTCTGCACATACTATCTCTTATTTTAAACCAACTTCATTAGTTTTTTTGTGACAAAATATGAGCTTGACAACCTAGGCCTAGTATTGTCATTATCCGCAATCTGGTTTCACATTTCATTTCAGTCTCATAGTCTAACCTGTCTTTTAGATATTGTAAACTCTACCCAAACTATGCAGCTCATCATTCTGTGAATACGGTTTGCTTTTGTTCATGCTGTATCCTCCAACTGCAATGTCCTCAGCCTCTATCAACCCACTCTAGAATATTATTCAGATGCAATCTCCTTCTTAAAAGTAGCTCTCAAATGTCTTTTCTGAAGATTCATAGTGCTTCATTTATAAAGCTGTCTAAAATTCTACCCCCTTCCTTTGAATCAGGGGATTATTAGCTGTTCAAAGGCAGATATCCTTAGAAAAGAAGATGTCATCTCTCATCTAAGACTATAACTGCCTCCTCCTAGGTCAACCTGTCACAGTAGGTAGTTAGGAATGAGCAGAGCAGGGAGGACTCCCTGCCATCATCAGAATGTCAGGTGGCCGTCAGGTGATGGTCAGGCAGTTGTTACATTGTCTCTCTAAAAAAATAATTGGTTGCAGCCAGTGGCAGGGAAAGGCAATCTACCAATAGATGGAATAACCCTGAAACTGGTGGTCAGCAGCTTTCCAATAAGATCCCAGGAGTTGGAGAGTGGGTTCAAGCATGCAAAATGACAGAATTTAACTGGTATATGACCTTCTAGGAACATTCAGCTGGTAAGGGAAGAATGCCTCAAGTTAGCACGCAAATACAGTAAACACACTGCGCATGCTCCGCTCCCAAGCGCTGGCAGGCCACTGCGCATGCTCCCCTCCCAAGCGCTGGCAGGCCACTGCGCATGCGGATAGCCCAGCCTAAGGGAAAAACAGAGGGTAAGAAACGCAAGAACCCAGAAGCCTGGCAAGGTATAAAACCCCAAGTTAAAGGTCAAACCGTGCCCTGATCACTCAGACTGCCTGCTCGGCCCTCTTCCAAGTGTGCTTTACTTCCTCTTATTCCTGCTCTAAAGCTTTTTAATCAACTTTCCCTCCGGCTCTAAAACTTGCCTTGATCTCTCACTCTGAGTAATGCCCCTCAGTCTAAGTTTTTCTTCTGAAATGGCAAGAATTGAGGTTGCTGCAGACTCCTACAAACCCACATTCATTTTTGCCTCTTTCTGACTTGTTTTTCACCAGAATGATTTATTAAAATGTAAATATTATGTCACCACCCATCTCAATTAAAACATTTCATCTTCTCCCCTATGCTCTGAAGATAAAGATCGCAATGTAAATACAATGAGAGATCTGGAAATGAGCAGAGGTAAAGAAATGCAGTAGGAAAATGCCAATTCACCTACTTCATGATTGTGCTGACTCTAGGCTCTTCGGTTGAAAAATTTTCTCTGCATTTGCCCTTTTGAATCATATCAGCACAGCAAGGTTCCAAATGCAAGGATTCATACATGAATGTTGTTTTAAAAAAAGTCTTCAATATATTCTACAATGTCTCTAAGATTCTGACAGAGAAAAATTAGATGGCAGAAAGACAGCTGTGAGATCCTGGGGTGCAAGGTCTAATTACCGGCATATTATACGGTCAAACAAAAATTCTCTTTGGAATAACAAAGTCTAATCATTTCCCTTGCCTGTCTGCTATTTTTCTATTGCATCATCTGTGTGGGAACATAGTGACCCAAAGGAAAGTTCTCAACACATCCTGACTTTACCCAGGTGATGAAGCTAAAATGTAGTTTAAAAAAAAAATAAATGGGCTTTAAAAATATTCTTCTTAATAATTTTTTGGTTTCTGGTGGAACCTGAATTAGAGTATTAAAAAATTATACAGATAACTAATGCTTTACTTTTACCCTTACCGTTCCCTAAGCATCTGTTTAATTATTTATAGATAACTTTTATTGTAAAAAAATTAAACTTATTTCTTAATAGTTTTAATTTTTTATTTTTTTGACTTTTTAGAGACAGGATCCAGTTTTGTCACCCAGGCTGGAGTGCAGTGGTACAGTCACAGCTCAATGCAGCCTCAAATTCCTGAGCTCAAGCCATCTCCTGTCTCAGCCTCCTAAGTAGCTAATTTTAGACCCCAATATGCCTGGCTAATTTGCATATTATTATTATTATTTTAAAAGAGACATGGCCTCACTGTGTAACCCAGACTGGTCTTGAATTCCTGGCCTCAAGCAATCCTCCCACCTCAGCTTCCCAGTGTTAAGATTATAGGTGTGAGCCATAGGGCCTGGCCATTTTGATCTTTTAAGAGGAATTTGTCATAGGTGCTGGCTCACGCCTGTAATCCCAGCATTTTGGGAGGCCAAGGTGGGCAGATCACCTGAGGTAAGGAGTTCAAGACCAGCCTGGTCAACATGGTGAAACTCTACCTCTACTTAAACTACAAAAATTAGCTGGGTATGGTGGTGGGCGCCTGTGATCCCGCTACTCAGGAAGTTGAGGCAGGCGAATGCTTTGAGCCTGGGAGGCGGAGGCTGCAGTGAGCGGAGACCGCACCACTGCACTCCAGCCTGGGTGACTGAGTGACACTCTGTCTCAAAAAACAAACAAACAAAAAAGGAATTCTTGGTTTACAGTAAAGTTTAGCAGAAAGTTCCTATACATCTTTTCTCCTCATTGCACACAGTTTCTATTATTAATATCTTATGTTAGTGTGTTATATTTGTTACAATTGATGAACCAATACTGATACATTATTACTGATTTAAGTCCATAGATTACATTAGAGCACAAAATTCATGTTGTACAATTCTATCGGTTTTGACAAATATGGGTTCTTTGTATCCATAATTACAGTATCATACAGAGTAGCTTCACAGCCCTAAAATCAACTGTGCTCTACCTGTTCATCTTTTCTTCCCTCCTCCTGGACAGAGCTGGAAACAACTGATTTTTTTTTAACCATATATATATATATTTTTTTTTTTTTTAACCTTTTTCAGAATGTAATATAAGTCCATTTTCTTTGAAGAACTTTTTTTTAACGTTATTTGCAGTGCATCTCTATTGGTGACAAGTTTCCTCAATTTTTGTTTGTCTGAGAAAGTCTTTATTTCTCTTTCACATTTCAAAAATAATTTTACTGGATATCAAATTATAGATTGGTGGGCTTTCCTTTTCAAATTCCACTCCAGTCTCTTCTTGCTTGCATTTTTTTTTTTTTAAGAGATGTCTGATGTGTTTCTTATTCTTATGTAGGCAATGTTTTCTTTTGGCTTCTTTCAAGATACACACACACACACACACACACACACACACACACACACATGCTTTCTTGGTCTTTAATTTTCTGAAGTTTCAATATGATGTGTCTAGGTATAAGCTCTTTGGTATTTGTCCTTCTTGGTATTCTTGGAGCTTTCTGTATCTGAGTTTTGGTGTCCATCATAAATTTTGGAAAAATTTAAGCCATTGCCCTCTCAAATATTTCTTCTGTACCTTTCTTTTTTTTTTTTTCTGGTTTTATTATCTGTAGATATTTTAAGGTAAAATTGTTAGAGAATCAGAATTAATAATTTTGAGAAAATTTCTTTTGTTTTTCTTCTCTTCTTCCTACCTTTTCTCTCATTTGTTAATCATTTCTAAATAAAAGTATAATATTTTAATTTTCCTTTAAAATAAAATTCTACAACACTGTTTTGCATGAGAAGTTGGTTAAATGGAGGAAATGTTAGGCTGGTGGTTGAGAGACTCAGAATGGTTTAATGGTGCGCAGCTAGGAGAAGACAATGAAATGAGATTTAAATTACATATGAAATTAGAGTTTTGGATTAGATTGGACTGAATCCTTAATAACCAAACGTGACTGGAAAGTTAAGGAGTCTGCCAAACATGTCAGATATTGTCTGAAAGATATATGTCTAAAGGCAGATAATAAGGGAATTCCATATTTACTCTTCACCAAGTTGAGGCTGATTAATATTGGCTATATTAAAACCAGAGGAAAACGATCTTGAGATAAAAGCATTAATAGGAATAAAGGAGAACATTACATAACAATAAAATGAAACATCCACCAACTAAAAGTAATTATCATGAATACAAATGAATCCAAAAAAGCCTCAACACACATAAAATGAGAACTGATTAAATTACAAAAATTATTAATAAAATTAATAGAGGGGAATTATTATATGCTTCTCCAATAAACCATTGATCAACTTTCAACAACACAATTTACAAGTTAGATATACATTCTTTACCCAAGGAGTAGAGATTTAACAATTACATTGATGGTTTATAAAACTTAACCATGCACTGATCCACAAATAAAGTTTTTATTAATTCTTGGACCTGTATACAATAAAATTAGAAATCAAAAGTGAAAAAAAATGGAATTAAAATCAATCACAAGAAATTTTTTTAAAAAAATTCAGACATAAATAATGTATACATTAAGAATAGGAAATCACAGTGAATTAAAAAACATTGGAAGCTAAATGTCAGTGAGAACATTTCTTATCAGAACTTGTGAAATACACTTAAGATAGCATTTGAAGAGGAAATTTAAAGTCCTAAAAGCATGTATTAGAAAACACTAAAAATTTATAAACAGTTTAACTCATAAAAGTAGTAAAAAGAACTATAGAATTAAAAAAGTAGAAAGGAGGAAATGATAAGGATAAAAGGAAAATAATTCAACAGACAACAAATAAGCAATAGAGATGATCAAGAGAAAAGCTGATACTGTGAACAAACAGAATAAACCTCAAAAGGCAAAAGTCTTACTATGAGCTGGGTAACATGACTACAAATATTAATGATCTTAAAAATATAGTATTACAAACATTTTATGCAATTAATTTTGAAAATATGGATAAAGCCATTTTATAGAAAATATAATTTTATAAATTTGACCAAAGCAGAATCACAAGACCTTAGTAGCAGAGCAATCATCAAAGGCATATTTAATCCATTTGACTCAAAAAGGGACTCCAAAAATGCAACCTCCTGATATAAACCCCCCTTTGAAAAAAGGTTCAGAAGCTTTATAAGCATGTTTTACCAAGTAACTTAGAAAACTTAAAATTTTTATTTATATGACCTATTTCAGCAAACAAAAATGAAAAGCCTTGACAAAATAAATTAACTCAAGATACTTGAAGGAAAACAATTATAATACATTCTAACTTATAATGTGGATATTCAAAAGTTCTAAATCAAATACCCATAAAATAAATCGCTATTTATATACAAATAATACATTGATACCCAGTAGTGTTTAGTTTATGGAATACAAAGATGGTTCAACATTGAAAAACTTATATTTATATCATCACATTAACAGATTAAAGGAGGAAACCATATGATTATGTCAGTATATGCAAGAAACAAAAGGATTAAAGAGTTCAATTTATTTAGGTTAATAACTAGAATTAGCAGGGAATACTCTTAACTCATAAAAAATAATTCCTTGAAATGAGCAAATATTTTACCTAAAAAAAGAAATTTTAGAAGCATTTCCATTAAAGCCAGTGTGCTAGCTATTTTCTTTTTGCTGTGTTGCTCCCCTCTCTACCCTCCTACACTTGGCCCTGTCCCCAGAAATCTGGCCTGCAGAGTTTACATCCATGGGCTCTCTTGCCCACTGGTTTCCACTTGCCATCAGACATTAAGGAACCCCATATCTTGGGGAGGAAGGAGAATCAAGTTAGAGTACTTATTCCTGTTTCCTGCCATGTTAAATCACCCAAGCTAATCCTGTCTCTTAATGTAGGTCATTACTCTTCTCAAGGTGACCTGCTTTACATGACAATTTTTTTTTTTACTTTTATCAAGTTATCTATCCGTGAACATATATGTGTGTGTGTGTGTGTGTGTGTGTTTGTGTGTATATATACTGCCTCAATACTTTTTGCATTTATATTAATTGTAGAGGTAATATTTTGTGAAAAAATTCAAACACAGAAGTATATGAAAGAAAATTATATATACACATAATTTTTAAAAGTATGAATATTTCATGTACATAATATATATTTTTAATTTGTTTTATATCTTATTTGTCACAAGTCATAGATACCATTTGGTGTTAATAAACAGAGGGTGATGTTGTTATGTTTTAACAACTGAATGGGCATTCTAAAGTATGAACTACCATAATTTATATAATCATTTTTTTAAATTGAGGGGCATTTAGGTGGTGTCTAATTTATCACTGTTCTAATTAATGTCAGAATACATATTATCATGTGTGTGTGTGTGTATATATATATATATATATATATATATATATATATGTCTCTAGGTGCATTTTAAAAGATAGAGTTGAAATTGCAGAGTGTTAGTATACGCGTATTTATAAATTTGCTAGAGACTGCAAAGTTGCCTTGCTGAAATATACTGTAAGGAGAGTAGAAGAGTACCTATTCTCCACATTCTTATAAGTGTTGGCTATCAAAGATTATTTAAATGGTTGTCAGTTAATTAAGTTGTATTAAGTATTTCAATGTGTTTTATAAAAGTTTGCTTGCTTACTAATGAGTATGATCATCTTTTCTTGAACTTATGAGTCATTTTTATTTGATTGTGAAATGCCTTTTGACATTATTGGCATTTATCTAATTGGCATTTATCTAGTTTATCAAATTTATCAAGTTTTGCCTCTACATCGTCTCAAGTAAAATTCTATTGAGATTTTAATAGATTTTAATTTTAATCTGGTTGTCTTTAAAAAAAATTTTTTTTATCAGCTATCAATCTTTTTATAATATGTTTCAGGTATAATTTTTTTTAATAGTTGAGTTTATTTTTACCTCATTCTTTTTTATAAATTTAAAAAATACTTTTTTTTCTTTTATCGATACATAATATTATACATATCATGAGGTACATGTGAATATTTATTATATGTATGAAACATATAATGATCAAGTCAGAGTTTTTGGGAGTATCCATCACCTTGAGTATTTATTATTTCCATGCATTGGGAACATTTCATGTCCTCTCTTCTAGTTTCTTTGAGATCCATAAAATATTATTGCTAAATATAGTTATCGTAGTCTGCTACCAAACCTTAGAACTTACTTCTATCGAATTGTATGTTCCTACCATTACCTGACCTCTGTTTATTCACCCACCACTCTCTCTCATCTCTGGTATCCATTGTTCTATTCTCCATGTCCATGAGATCACGTTTTTCAGCTTCCACACATGAGTGAGAGCATGTGGTATTTGTCTTTCTGTACCTGGCTTATTTCACGTAACATAATGTTCCTACAAATGACACGATTTTATTCTTTTCTTGTGGCTTAATAGTATGCCATTGTGTATTATGTATTGCTTAGGAAGGCCAGCCTCACACCTACTTTGTCAAAATATACTATTTTCTCGTTAATACTTTCATAGTTTTGTTTTTAGACGTATTACTTATTCAATCTGGATTTACTTTTGTATACTGCATGAAGTATCCCACTATATTATTTTTCTATAAATGAACATGTGACAGTTTCCCCCAAAATACTAAATACCATCTTTATCACATACTATGTCTTGATATGCATTTTATCTGTTTCTAGATTTTTTAGCTGATCTCATTGATTTATTTTCTTATTCCATTACTGTGTCATCCTATTTTAAGTTTTGTAGTCTAAATCTATATTTTGATACCTGACATCACAAGCACCTCCTTCTGTACTGAACTTTGAAATGTTTTTCTAGATATTCTTATATACTTATTCATCCAAATACACTTCCATTTATCTAGTTTATCAAATTTATCAAGTTTTGCCTTCACATCTTCTCAAGTAAAATTCCATTGAGATTTTAATTATAATGCCACTGAATTCATAGATTTGTTTGGAGGAGAAGTGATGTCATTAGAAAACTGGGATTTCTCTTTCAGAAACATAGTATATCTCCATTTATTCAGATTTTCTTCATGTCTTTTATTAAGTTTTATATTTTTATAAGAACTAAGAGAGGATACTAGAAGATTAAGTGTTTCCCAAATGCCCCTCTGCTGATCCCCTTTTCTCCCTAAAATATTGTAAGGAAACGACATCATCAAGAATTAGAGCAAATGAAAATCAAGATACCTATTAGATATTAGCTTTGTTAATACTGAGCATTTCTCCTGCAAAAACTATGATAAAACTGGGCCAGATGTGTGGTTTTAACTCCAGCCTTAAGTAGGACTTGTACCTTACCTTGCACCTGAAAGCAAACTTACTCAGCTTTTAACTTATATTTATGGGGCATTATTCTAGGCATTAGGGATATAGCAGATAAAAAGGAAGGGGAGAGGGATGAAAAAAATATTTACCCTCATGGAGCTTATATTCGGGGATTGAAACTTCAGCCCTTATTTCCTTCTTTCTATCAATGAGGTACAGGAAGCCAAAGCAATGACAGCATACTCAGCTTCACACATGGAATGAAAAATAGAAACAAAAACGGTCTTAACCCATGGTGGCCATGCCTGCTAGCAGTAACAGACAAATCAAAGGACTCCCTTATGAGCAAGGTGCTGCCTGCTCCTGCTGCTACACACACACACACACACACACACACACACACACCCACACCCACACCCACACCCCCACACACACCCACATATACTTAAAAGTGCATATGTGTGGTATAAATGGTAGGCATATCTCATTTACTGAATGTTTGTTATATTCTAGGGACCCTACTAAGTACATTGCACATATTACCTAATTTAATCTTCAGAAAAAATTTACTTTAATAGATGAAGAAGCAAACTCAGAGCGATTAAACAATTTGGCAAAGCTTATATTGCTAACAGAACAGGAAGTCACACTCACTCACTCTTCAAATGTTATGTCCTTTCCTCCCTGGCACTCTGCCTCCGATAATTCATCCATTATTTTGCAATTCTTTACTGAATATAATTACTGTTATATAATGTGTCAGGTACCAGGGATGAAATTGGTAAATAAAATAGTCTCTGCTCTTGGGGAGCTGTGACATTGATGAAAAGTGAAAACAAAAATGATAATGTGGTCTGTTAAGTACAATGATAGGAACAGGCACAGAATGTCCCACTGAGGCTTCTGGAATTAGGGAAAAGTCTTCCTTTTTGCTCACCTCCTTTCCTTTGTTTTGATCCTGAGCTTGTGAAAATGCACAAACTGTAGGGGAAGGGGAGATTGATACTTCTTTCAGGTGGTAAACATGAAAGTGACAGTATTTTACTTTAGTCAGCAGAAGAAAACATTTTTCTTCTTAATTAAACAATGATAAATCTATAATCAATACTAGGTCTTGCAATTGACTCTTATTGAGTGCTTAATATGTGCCAGGAACTACTCTTGATGCTTGAAACACATCAGTGAACTTACGATCTGGTAGACAGAGAGAAAAAAAAATAAACAATGAAAACAAATAATATAGCATGACATTAAGTGATAAGGACTACGAAAAAGAGAACAAAAGTAAAAGCAGAACAATTAAATGGGACCACAAGTGCTCGGAGGGGAGTGCTAGGTGGTTGCAACTTTTAATAGGATAGTTATTGAAAAGTTGACCTTTTAACAAAGTCTTAAAAGAGATAAGAGAGTTGGCTAAGCAGTTGGAAGGAATGGCATTCTAGGCAAAAGAACAGTCAGGGCAAAAGACCTTAAACAGGATCATGACTGAATGTGTTAGAAGAACAGCAATGAGGACAATGTCATTGGAGTGGAGCCAGTGAGAGTAACTCAGAATGACAACAATGAGCCACACAGTCTAACACCTTTTAGACTGCTGTAAGGACTTTGGTATGTATTCTGAGTGAGATGAGATAATGCAGTGCGACCTGAAGGAACAGCAAGTAGAAGGCTATTGGCAATAATTCAGGCAACAGATTATGGTAGATTGGACCCACTTGATAGTATGGTGGTGACAGGAAGTAGTCAGATGCTGGATATATTTTGGAGGTAAAGTCAACAGGATTTTCTGATTGATTGAAAGTGGGATGTAAAATAGAAAGAATAAACAAGGATGACTCCTCGGTTTTTGGCTTCATCTGCTAGAGGAATAGTGGTATTTCAACAAATTTGGGGATGGTTGAGGGCTAAACAAGTTTAAGGAGAAGAGGCATTGAGTTTGAAATGTCTATTAGCCACCTAAAAAGGGATGATGAGTAGGTGCTTGAATAGATGAGTCTGCAGTTCAGGAGAGAGATCAGGGTTTGAGATGTGTGTTTGAGAGTCGATAGCATGTGGATAGTATTTAAAAGAATGAGACTAGATTTGGGTCACTGAGAAATAACCATGTTTAAGTTATGCCCAAATCCATTTAAGTAGATTAAACAGGATGAGACCAAAACATTTGAGCCATTTCATTTACCATCACCCTGTAGGTATAGAATAGAACTTAGGAAAAAAGTAGTCTCATAACTGACAAAGTTCTCTTATGAATTTTCATAAATGGGTCCAGTCCTTAGATATATATTTAAGAGACCATTTATCTTGCTAGGTTAAAATATTATGTTAATGAAACTAACACCTGGTCCTCATATAGTCCAGTTTGTTTCTTTTCATAGGACAATTTTCCAGATGTGGGGTAAGAGTTCTGATACCACAGACTGTGTTCCACTTTCTAGTTAGCTTTATAAATGTTGCTACTAGTTACAAGGAGGAGGGATAGAGTTGTTTCACTGGTAAATCATGAGCCATCTTGTCTAAGCAGAAACTCAATACCATTTTTACAAGGCCAACTAGAAAACTGAAATAATTATAATAATGATTACTAAATTATCCAAATATTTCTTAAATAAAAAGTAGCTTGATAAGTGAATCATTTAGATAATTTTGTGTGCATACATACACCCTACTTTTTCTTTAAGCCAAGGATCATCTATCTTTTACTCTGTATATTTTAAAGTAGTATATCCATGAAATGCAAATTTCAATAAATAATGTGAATGAATTGGTTTTATTCATCATTTTTTCTCCTTGATTGTAAGGGACAGCCCATGGACAACAATGTTCTACTGGAACACTAGGGCGGTTTGTGAAGGGGCTGGCTTCATGACCTAATAAAGACTTTGACCAAAAGACAAAAGCGAAAAGTAGACATGTCATGAATAGTAGAATTCTGATATAACAAAATGGTATTACACTCCCTCTAATATTGATAAGATGATCTAATAGATGCCTGATAGATGATATTACATTCCACCTAAGTAAGTAAAAAATCTGGCTGAGTACTTAGAAAATGTGCATTTTTCTATTGATTACTGGCTTACACTTGGTTTGCAACTAAATGAATAACAAAATAACTCTCAATGTACTTATGTTTTCAGAAAGTTTTATTCTCTATTTCAATTCTGATTATTAACATTCTATGCATCCGAAAATTCTACTTCAGAGTTTAAAATTCTGCATTAGCTCCTTATATTTTCTAGAATAAAACTGAAACTCTTTAATTTAGGCACTCTTGGCCCTCCATGATCGGATTCCTATATATTTTTCTCACATCCAGTGATATAATTTGGATATTTGTCCTTGCCCAAATCAAATCTCCTGTTAGAGGTGGGGCCCGGTGGGAGATGTTGGAGCGTGGGAATGGATCCCTCATGAATGGCCTGGGCCGTCCCATTGGTGGTAAGTAATCTCTCTGAGGTCACATGAAATCTAGTCATTTAAAAATGTGTGGTATCTCGTCCCCTACTCTCTGTCTTGTTCCTGCTTTCACCATGTGACACTCCAGCTCCCCCTTTGCTCTCCACCATGATTGCAAGCTTCCTGAGGCCATATCAGAAGCCAAGCAGATGCCTGGCTGTACAGTCTGCAGAACCATAGCCAATTAAACTTCTTTTCTTATAAATTACTCTTTCTCCAGTATTTATAGCAATTCAAGAAGGCACTCATATATATATTCAGCTACAAACGATACTGGAAAGCCAGCTTTGGACATCATCTGAGTCAGAAGTAACATTTTTCCATGCCTTTCATCATAGTTGCTCAACTCATTTTTTCCCCCCAGGCCTAACTTACCCAGGTCTCCATGTTTTTGGCTCCGTAACAGAGCATAGTCTATTCTTGGCCCTCCTATTATTTTTTAGAGTCTGGTTTAGACATCCACCTCTGGCTTATGAGCTTTGCCTCTGTGCTTGATCTTGGGTATGTGACTTGTGGCTTTCTCATGTTCCTGGCATATCTAACAATCTTCTCCATGCTGAAACCCTCCAGTGCCTTTCTTGTACCCATGGCCTCCTTGCAAAAGGAGTAGAATCAGGTGCTTGCTTAGCATGAAAGTTTTAAAAAGTTAGTTTTCCGGAAGATCTTAATGACTGGTGCCTTCACCTTATGCACTATACAGGAAGATCAAACAAAAGGAATGGATCTTTGGGTCCTTTGTGCAAACTATCTCCTTTCTGGACAGAGCTGGAGATACATGGAAAAATAATTCTACTCATCAGCCCCTTTTACTAACTTCCCTGCTGACCACCTATCTGATGTTAACACCTTTAGTTTTTATCACACAGGACACAATACAATTGATGCTACAATTTAGACATAATACAGATCTCCTCCCAAGGTTACTTTAATTGGAACATAGAGTAGGGATTTCCCAAAAGTCTTCAATCATCCACTTATGGATGATTTCTGCAGATAACTTTGTTGTTGTTATTTCATTTGTAAGAAATAACCCTTAGGGATTCTTATCTTAGGTTCCTATTACTCAGACACACTAAAATGTTTCTTAGCATCAATATTTATTATTCTTGTGATGTGTGGTTTTGCAGCTATCCAGTGTGAAAATGAGTATACTATATTTAATACAAAAGGCAAAAATAAAAGAGTAGTTTGGTTTGAAGGATACACTCAATAGCTGAACTAGCTGCTGCTGCTTTAGATGGTTTTGTGACTTCAAGTAGAACTGCCAACATTTGTTCTTAGGTTTCTCCCTCCATTTGGTCTTCTGTTGGCTCCATCCTGTAATTGTTCAAAAGGAGCTTCATAAATAAATGTGTCATGGTGCTGGCATGTGTTGTGAGACTCGAGGATATTATTTCTCACCTTCTCATCATATTTCATGGTGGACTTTGAGTTTTAGAAAAGCAGTGACCCCAGTGAAATAGTTCCCCAAAGCAGCTCTGATTATTCCAGACTTGGCAAAGCTCCTGGCAAGATCTCAGTGTGAGAAACCAGAGGGGAGCTCACAGCATTGGCTGGCAGGTGGCTCTGGACTTGCGTGGGATAATAATGGAGATGCAGACCAAACCCTATGCACACAGTAGCGTGGTCAACATGAGGAGAAATAGCCAGGGAGTGGAAGCACTCAATAAGGGCATGTCTTTTCCAGCAGCACTGACTTCTTGGAGCTTGTGAAATCATGCCAAATTAAAACCAAAATAAAGTCTATAAAAGTACCCAAAATGTGAAACAGCCAAACTGATTTTCCAGTCACAAACAGAAGAATTGGAGCCAGTTGGCTTAGACCTCAAGTAGTTCCTTGTAACTCTGCTTGTCTTTCTCAGCTCTCAAAAGAGATCTAGTATTTTCTAAAAAAAAAAAAATGCAGGACAAGGAGGAAAAGAAAATTTTAAAATATGATTCCCTAGGCAATTGTTTATTAATTTTGTCCCCAAGCCTCAATCAAAGGAGAAGACCGAGATGTTGATTTAATATCCCCATCTCTACTTCTCCCAGGTTAATGAATTATATTTTTGTAGAATGAGGATGGGATTTGGAGAACAAAGTTTATATTGTTAATTGATTTCCCCCTCTGCCCCCCACCACCAGCTAGATCATCCCTAAGAAGGATTATGAAAAATCAACAAAAGTATAATCTTAGAGCTGTGTTTAGTATGGTATTACTTGATTGTGCCAGCAAGACTAAATAAAGCCCAAATGCTCACCAGCCTCATTACTAAACAGAGCAACACGTTACTAGGCTCTCTTTTCCTGGCTATGACTAAAGCATTTTCACCCAGCCTCTAACACGTTGTCTTTGGCACGTAGGTGGGGAGACTGAAATCTGAGCATAATTGACTCTCAGTCTGCATGTCTCATTTTCTTGGCTTTGTCCCATAGGCACCCCACTCTCATCTACTGCCCCTCATCACTCTCTACTAAACTTCCCACCATCTCTATACATATTAGAGATTCTGTAACTTCACACTTTCCATCATAACAGCCAGGATATACAAATACTTTCCAATTGACACCAATCTTAGAAAATTTTTTTTTTTAACTGAATGGAAGGAGTAAAAGTTGCAAAGACTGAAGCTTAAGACTTTTAAGACTCAATTGGGATAAAGATAAATTTCCTTCTCAACTATGTAACTATCCCTGCACTGGTAGTGGCTGGCTTTTTGATATGCCCTCTTTGCATATAACTGGGACTCGTATAGTACCTGAAATAAGCAGAAGTTTGTTTTGGGGTTGGAAAAATGTCTGAACCTGGAGTGAAATACTTGGATATGTAGTGTGGTATCAGAGTTTTCTCTGAGAACTCCATAGTGAAAGTCAACATTAAACATTATTATTATGTTTTTGCCATAGGCTTTCCATGTCCAGTTCTATGTAGATCAAAATGCTAATGAAATATTCATCAAAGACAGCCATGGAATCTAGGACCTGCATTTAGGGTTGGCTCAAATATATTTTGATCCCTTATATTTTGACTCAAGCCACCACTCAGAAGCCTAAAATACATACTGTTCTGATGTACTCTGCTAGGGAATGTTGTTGAATGGTGTTGTAAAAAGAGACCAATTTGAAGGTAAACAAAAATCAACAAGTACCAAGAGATATACGGTAGGCAGAACTCACACTGTCTCACAGAGTCTGTAAATGTCCTGATTCTGGGTGATCTATGGTAAGTTTCCTCTCTCCCTTCAACTATAGTTTCTAGTAGAGAAGTTCTTACATTCTGGGACTGAGAAGATCACTGGGTTATCCTTGTTCTCATATTATACGCCTTTTGATGGAATTCCTCTGCTGTGAGGTTTTCTGCTGGAATTTCTGATGATGCCAGCTCTACTATTTGTCTTTTTCAGATCTCTACTAACAGGTGAATATCATGCCTTCCTCCAAGTCACATACACTCTGTCATCAGGACACAACTACTCTCCCTGGACACTTAAACTTACTAGGGAAGTCTGACCTTTACCTCTAGTTGTTAGCAGTTCCCATTCTCTGTCTTGTTTTGCATGTTGCCTACCTTCAAAGTGAACTTCATCTCCTCCTTAGATCTTGTTCCCTAAAGGAGACTAGCTCATCCTCTAAGGGCCATTGCCTTGGTCTCCAGGCCACTGATGTAGCTGGCTTGTATCTTCTTCCTCTTTTCTTACTGAATATTTTTCCAACCAAGCAAATTTGTGGTTTTGGAAGTGCCTATAAGTTTGGCCAGACCTATCCTAATAATTTCCAAATCTATTTCTCTAATGTAAACCTTTCCCTGAACTCCAGATCCATAGCACATGCTGTTAATGTCTTACTTACATCCTCTTGGTATTAATCTTCAACATGCTGAAGGCTACTTATGGAAAACACCTGCTACTGTCTACCTATGAGCTTTTTTTCTGACTGCAGGAGAATGTTTGTCTTATATACAGGGAAAGCTTGCAGAGTTAATGGCTCCAGAAGCACAATTCTCAATGATGATACAGATTTGGTGGATAACAACACCACTGTCTAACCCCATGGTTCTGGTAACTCTAAGGTATACTCTATATTGTCCTCTAGTGTTACCAGTGGTGCAAAACTTTAATTTCTTTGACTGCAGTGATGACTGGCTTGACCAAGAACATTTTATAGGCTTTCTTCCCTTCCCCATCTTACTTCCTCACTATCCTGCTGGTGTTTTTCAGGACCTCCTCAAAAAAAAAATACTTGTATTGGAATTATTGTCTCAGAGTCCATTTATGAGATAAGTCAAAGTAAGGTATCTAGAAAATGACATGACTTTTCTATCTGACTACCTCAATAATAATTCATCAAAAACAACTTATCTTCTACTTTCAATATGTTTTACTTCCTCTATGCTCAATTCTCTACCCATTAAGTCACCCAAGCCCAAATTCTCACACTTCGAAGACAATTAGTCACAAATTCCTTGAATTCTACCCTGAGAATGTTTTCAAATCTGTATCTTCCTCTTCATCCTCACTATCCTTATTTCATTTCAGGTCTTAGTTTCTCTTCCCTGTGCTCTTATATAATCAGTTCATTGTTTTTCTGCCTCCAGTTTCAATTTTGACAATGAAGAAGAGGAAAATTTCGATGACTTTCAGGCATTTGGTGATCATAAGAAAGGCGATACAGAATAGGCAGAAGGCTTAGAAGGAAAGACGTTAAGATTGTTTTCATATACGTTGAATTTGAAGAGTTTATAAGCCACTAAAGTAGAAATGTCTGGAAGTTCAGTTGAATGGGCCAAGAGATCACAGGAGTGATCTTCTTTAGGAAATATATGTTTACATTTGAAGCCATGAAAATGCAGTAAAGCATGCAGAGTTAAAAAAAAGAAAAGAACTAAAGGCAGAATTTGAGGAATGCTAAATTTTAAGGATAAACAGAAGAATAAGATCTAATGAAGGAAACCAAGACGGGATAATATGAAAGATACGAAGAAAACCATGATAGAGGAAGAGACTGAAGACGTTATAAAAGGGTAGAAGAAGGCAGAACATCTCAGTGAGAGTTTCCCTCACCAGTCTACTTAAAACAATATTCCCTCCCCACTACTCAGAAGTTCCGATGCCCCTTCTCTGTTTTATTTTTTTCCAAAGTACTTTTTACCATCACATTTTTATATATTTTGTTTTTCAAACTTTAATTATTTTTATCTTATCTCACAAGAATATGGACATAATTTTGGCATTTTTTTGTTTTGTTATTCTCAGTGTCTTAAGATATTTTCTGATAAATAGTGAACACTAAGATATTTTCTGACAAATATCGAACACTCAGTAAATATTTGTGGGATGAATGAGAGGGAGTTGTTATTCCTGTTTAATGATGTCCAGTGGTTAATTAAGATAAATTCAGAAAAGCAGCCGTACTTTTGTGATTAACAAGACACTAGCGACATTTGTCAGAATGGTTGTAAGCTGAAGCATTAATGTAGTGAATTGAAAGTAAAGTTTGGAAAGCATTGAGATTGACTTCAGACCAGTGCTTCTCTAACTATCCAAGATAAAGAATCAATTTTTGGCAATTTAGTACTTCGGCAAAATACAATAAAAATAAATTAGTAAGAAAATTAAACAAAATACAGAGATGTATAAAATATAAGGTCTTATCACATTTTCTCCTAGATCACCAAGACTCTCTTCATGTTTTTAGCCTTTTTTTTTCCCCTCTCAGTGTTTACTTTCTTTCATATAGATATACAGTTTTTGGCACATTATTTTATTTATTTATTTATTGAGATGGCATCTCACTCTGTCACCCAGCCTGGCGTGCAGTGGCGCACAACTTGGCTCACTGCAACCTCCGCCTACTGGGTTCAAGTGATTCTCCTGCCTCAGCCTCCTGAGTAGCTGGGATTACAGGGCGCCTACCACCACACCCGGCTAATTGTGTGTGTGTGTGTGTGTGTGCGCGCACACACATACACACGTTTAATAGAGATGGGGTTTTGCTGTGTTGGCCAGGCTGGCTGGTCTCGAACTCCTGACCTCAGGTGATTCACCTACCTCGGCCTCCCAGATCTGAGATTACAGGTGTGAGCCACTGTGCCCAGCCTAAACATTATTTATTGAATATAATTTGCTTTTTGTGTTGGATTGCATAGTCCACTTTGACAAACATCAAATGACCACAAACGTATGGGCCTATTTCTGGGATTTTTATTCTTTTCAATTTATTTTTAGGTCAATCTTTATACTAATAATATACTGTCTTGCTTACTGTAGTATTACAATATGTCTGGAAGTAGTGCTTTATCCTACAACCTTGTTTTTCTTTTGCAAGGGTGCTTTGCATAGGTTGTTTGCTTTTTTATATAAATTTTAAAATCAGCTTATCAAATTCTGCAAAAAGGAATACTAAGATTTTGTTTGGGATTGCACTGAATCCATATATCAATTAGAGGCTAATTAGTCCTCCATTTACTGAGCTTTCAAAAAATTTCTCTGAAAAATGTGTTTTAATTTCCTATGTATAGGTCTTGAACACCTTTTGTTAAACTTTTTTTTAGCATTTTATGGTCTTGGCACTATTAAAATAAATTTTTATTAAATTATAATTTTAATTATTTATTGGTATAAAAAATACAATTGGTTTTGTTAATGACCTTTTATCCTGTGACTTTGATTGATTTACTTATTCATTTTGGTAGTTGTTTTGTAAATTCTTGAGGATCTTCTACATAAATAAGTGTGCTATTTTTAAATGGAGCTAGTTTTATTTTTCATTTTTGTTACTAATTGCTTCTGTTTCTTTCCTTGTAATATTGCAATAGCTAAGATCTTCAGTATCATGCCGAATTATGAGAATGAGTGTCCTTAACTTTTTCTCAATCTTAGGGGAAAAGTGTTCGTAGTTCACTATTCGGATGTTAGTTGAAGGTTTTTGAAGAGACTCTCCATTATATTGAGGAATTTGATTTCTATTATGTTTGCTGAGAGGATTTTGTTTGTCTTGAAGAATTATAAATAGCTATTGAATTTTTCAAGTACTTTTTCTGTATCCTTTGAAATGATCTATCATTTTTATTTTTTATTCTATTAATTTGATGAGTTACATTGATTTTCAAATGTTGCTTTTCTGGGATAAACCTGATTTGGTAATTAATAAAATATTCTCATTTTTACATCTTGCTGTATTCACTTTGTTATGACTTTAGTATTTTCATACCTATATTCATGAAAGCCATTTTCATTTTTTTTGTAGAATCATACCTTTTTTTTTTTTATTTGAAACAGGGTCTTGCTATGTCACCCAGGTTGGAGTGTAGTGGGACCATCATTGCTCACTGCAGCCTTGAACTTTGGCTCAAGCAGTCTTCTCACCTTGGCCTCCTGAGTAGCTTGGAGTACAGGCATGTGCCACCACGCTAGGCTAATTTTTTAATTTTTAATAGAGATAGAGGTCTTGCTATGTTGCCCAGGCTGGTGTTGAACTCAAGCAATCCTACTACCTCAGCCTCCCAAAGTGCTGAGATTACAGGCATGAGCCACCACATGCAGCCATTGTCAACTTTTGATATTAGGATTATACTGGCTTTATAAGTAAGCTGGAATGTTTCTTCTTAATTCTAAAAGAGTTTTTGTAATATTGGTGCCATCTGTTCTTTAAATATAGTATTTATCAATGAAATAATTGGGCCTAGAGTTTTCTCTGTGGGAAGAATTTTTTGGTAATAAATTCTTCTTCTTTAATAGATACAGAGGCATTCTGACTCTCTAAATCTTGTGTCTGTTTTGGTAAGTTAAATTGTTTTCAAGAAATTTTTCCATTTTATTTTGAATATATTTATTGACATAAGTTTTTCATAATGTTCTCTAGTATATTCTTTGTAGAATTTGTAATGAATCTTTTATTCCTAATAGTGGTAATTTGTGCTTTCTCCAATTCTTTTTTCTTTTTTCCCATTTTTTTCTCCTTAGTCTAGCTAGTGATTTTCACTCTTGTTGATCACTTTGAAGAGCTAACTTCTGACTTTGTCAATTTTCATATATTTGTTTTCCATTTGGTTGAAAATAGAATCATAATCTTATGCGATTCATTATCAAATAATTCATTTTTTATTTTGGTTAGTTTTGCTCTTTTTTTTTAAAATAGATGATCAAGTGGAAGCTAGAACCATTTATTTTATGCTTTTTCTTTTAAATATAATATTTAAAGACATACATTTCCCACTAAGCACTGTTTTAGCTACACCCTACAAATTTTGATATGCATATTTTTCTTTTTTAGTTTGAATTATTTTCTACTTTTTTATGATTTCTTTTATGACTTGTAAAAGAAATGTGTTATTTCCAATTTTTTAAATTGGAAATTTAAATTAACTGCTATATTAGATTCAGGGAGTAAATGTGCAAATGTGTTGCATGGGAATACTGCATGATGCTGCTGAGGTTTGGTGTATGGATCCTGTCACCCAGATAGAGGCCATAGTACCCAATAGATAGTTTTTAAAACCCACCCCCTCCTTACCCACTAGTAGTCCATAGTGTCTATTGTTCCCATGTTTATGTCTAGGGGAGCTCAATGTTTAGCTCCCACTTGTGGGAACATGTGGAATTTGGTTTTCTGTTCCTGTATTAATTTGCCTAGGATTATGACTTCCAGCTTTATCCATGTTGCTGTGAAGCATGTGATTTTATTCCTTTTTTTAATGGTTGCATAATATTCTATAATGTATTAGTACACATTTTCTTGATTCAACCCACCGTCGATGGTCACCTAGGTTGATTCAATGTCTTTGCTATGGTGTATAGTGCTGCAATTCACATAGAAACACACATGTCTTTTGGTAGAATGATTTATTTTATTTTGTATATACTCAGTAATGGGATTGCTGAGTCAAATGGTAGTTCTGCTTTAAGTTCTTTGAAAAAACTCCAAACTGCTTTCTACAGTGGCTGAACTAATTTATATTCCCACCCACAGCAGCTAAGTGTCCCTCTTCTCTGCAGCCTACCAGCATCCATTTTTCTCGACTTTTTACTAATAGCCATTCTGACTGGTATGAGACAGTATCTCATTATGGTTTTGATCTGTATTTCTCTGATGATTAGTAATGTTGAGCATTTTTTCATGTGTTCGTTGGCCACTTGTAGATCTTCTTTTGAGCAGTATCTTCACATGGCTTGCCCATTTTTCAATAGTGTTGTTTTTGCTAGTTGAATTCCTTAAGTTCTTATAGCTTCTGGATATTAGGCCTTTGTTGGATGCATAGTTTGCAAATATTCTCTCATTCTGTAGGTTGTCAGTTTACTCTGTTGATAGTTTCTTTAGCTGTACAGAAGCTCTTTAGTTTAATTAGGTCCCATTTGTCAATTTTTGTTTTTATTGCAGTTGCTTCTGAGGATTTACAAATCCCTTCCCGAGGCTGATGTCCAGAATGGTATTTCCTACATTTTCTTCTAGTATTCATACAGTTAGAGGTCTTACTAAAGTTTTTAATCTATCTCAAGTTAATTTTTGTATGTGATGAAAGACAGAAGTCCTTTTCAATTTTCTTCATATGGCTAGCCAGCTGTTCCAGGACCATTTATTGAATAGGGGTTCCTTTCCCTATTGCTTATTTTTGTTGACTTTATTGAAGATCAGATGGCTGCAGGTATGCAGCTTTACTTCTGGATTCTCTATTCTGTTCCATGAGTCTATGTGTCTGGTTTTGTACCAGTAACATGCTGGTTTGGTTACTGTAGTTTTTTGGTATAGTTTAAGGTTAGGTAATATGATACCTCTAGCTTTGTTCTTTTTGCTTAGTATCGCTTTGACTATTGAGGGTTTCTTCTGGTTCTATATAAATTTTCAAAATAGTTTTTTCCTAATTCCATGGAACATAACCTTGGTAGTTTGATATGAATAGTGTTGAAGCTATAGATTGCTTTGGAAAGTATGGCAATATTAATAATATTGATTCTTCCAATCCTTGAGCATGCAATGTTTTTCAATTTGTTTGTGTCAATTATGATTTCTCTCAGCAGTGTTTCATAGTTCTCCTTGTAGAGATCTTTTACTTCCTTAGTTAGATGTATTCATAGGTATTTTATTTTTCTGTGGCTACTGTAAATAGGACTGCATTCTTGATTTGGCTCTCAGTTTGAACATTTCAGTGTATAGAAATGCTGCTAATTTTTGTACATTGATTTTGGAACTTTGCTGAAGTTGTTTTTCAGTTCCAGGAGCCTTCTGGAGGAGGCTTTAGGGCTTTCTAGGTATAGAATCACATCTTTAGTAATGAGAGACGTTTGACTTCATTTTCTATTTAGATGCCGTTTACTTCTTTCTCTTGACGGATTGCTCTGGCTAGGACTTCCAGTACTAACCCGAATAAGAAGGTGAGAGTGTGTATCCTTGTTTTAGTCTAGTTCTCAAGGGGAATGCTTCCAGCTTTTACCTATTCAGTTTGATATAGGCTGTGGGTTTGTCATAGATGGCTCTTACTCTTTTGACATACGTTTCTTAGATGGTTAGTTTGTTAATGGTTTTTATCATTGATGAGATGTTGAAATTTATCAAAGGCTTTTTTTCATGTCTATTGACATGATCATATGGTTTTGTTTTTAATTCTGTTTATGCAGTAAATCACATTGATTGATTTGTGTATGTTGAAACAATCTTGCATCTCAAGAATGAAACCTACTTGATTTTTGTTAATTAACTTTTTGATATGCTGCTGGATTTGGTTTGCTAGTCTTTTGCTGAAGATTTTTGTTTCTATGTTTATCAGGGATATTAGCCTGTAGTTTTCTTTTTCCATTGTGTCTTTGCCAGGTTTTGGTATCAGGGAGATGCTGGCTTTATAAAATAAGTTAGGAAGGAGTCTCTCTTTAATTTTTTTGAGTAATTTCAATGGAATTGATACCAGTTCTCAAATATTCTGTATTTTACTAGAGATCTTATTGTTAATTCCTTTCTAATTCAATTCCATTGTGATCAGAGAACATATTCTGTATTTCAATCATTTTAAATTTAGAGACTTATTTTAGATCACAATATATAATCTATCTTGATATACATACTACATGCAATTTAACATTTATATTCTATAGTTGTTGAAAGTAGTCTTTTATAAATAACAATTAGGTTAAGATAATTAGTAATGTTGCTGGGATCATCAATAGGTTTATGAATTGTTTCTTAATCTATACATTGTTGGGAGAGAAGTATAAATATTATTAACTATGCTTATGAAATTGCCTATTTTTCCTTTCAACTCAGTCAAATTTTTCATGTATTCTGAAACCCTGTTATTATCTGTGTACACATTTATGATTGCTATGTACTTGAATTCACCCTTTACTCATTATGAAATTTTTCTTTTTATCTCTGATTCTTCTCTTTTTTTTGATGTCCATTTTTATCTGATATTAATACAGTGATTCAGGCTTCTTACGCTTACTATGTGCATTTGCACAGTCTATCTCTTCCTATCCATTTACTTGCTTGGAGTTTTCATCTTTCTGCTAACATTACCTATCTGTTACTGCATATTGCCTACTTTTTCCAGCAAAGCACTTATCATTTTAATTATATTAACCTCCTGATAATTCCAACATTGGTGTCATAGCTATGTCTGGTTCTGATGATTGCTTTTTCTCTTCACACTGTGTTTGTCCTTGCATTCTGGCATGTCTTGTAAATTTTTAGTTGAAAGTTAGACATGTACTGGCTAATAAGAACCAAATTAAATAGGCCTTCAATGTGAGGATTTGTGGTAATCTGTCTAGAAGTTGGGCTGTAGTTAATGTTTGCTGTAGCTATAGGTGCCAGAAGCTTCTAATTCCTTTAGTGTCCTTATACTATGTTTGTTTCCCTTCTTGACTTTGAGTTTCCCTAGTTATTTCTCCTCAGAGTCTCTGTTGCAGCTCTTTCACCCATAATTCACTGTTACTATGCTGTTGGTATGGTGGTAAGGTGTGAAGGAGGATGACTGCTTTATAATCTCCTCATTAAATCTCAGGGTTTTTTTTTTTCTTTCTCTCTCCTTCCTTCCTTCCTTCCTTCCTTCCTTCCTTCCTTCCTTCCTTCCTTCCTTCCTTCCTTCCTTCCCTCCTTCCTTCTTTCCTTCCCTCTCCCTCCCTCCCTCCCTTGCTCCCTCCCTTCCTTCCTTTCTTTCTCTCTCTTTTTCTTTCTTTTTTTTGAGACAGCATTTTGCTATGTTGCCCAGGCTCACCTTGAACACCTAGGCTCAAGCCATCCTTCCACCTAAGCATGCTGAGTAGCTGGGGGACCACAGGCATGCACCACTGTGCCTGGCTTAATCTCAGTTTTAATGGGCAAGTGTCTTGGAGCTGCAACCTTCACATTTGTTTATCCAATGGTATATCTTTTTCGCACACCCCTTACCCCTTCCCTCATCTTATATTCCATTCCCTGTCTAAAATGTTCTAATTCATCTCCTTGAAGCCCTGACCTCTGCTGACTATGTTGTTTTTGTTAGGTTGGACAGGAAGTCTAGAAGTGGTTGGAGTGGGAGGGATGTCCTTCTCCTAACTGGAATATGGCTCTGTCAAAGTCTTTACTCTGGAGAGGAGAGTTGAACTTTGTTGTGAAGTATTCTCTGGATATATTTCACAATAAATACTTTTCTTCTTCATCTGCTAAAACCAGGAGATAAACCTTCTTGAATCTTTATTGTGAGAATGGGGTGAGGTTCCTCAAGATAAAGCTCACAAAATGTGTAGTTCCCAGGGGGTCGGCACTCTCAGGCCAGCCTACTTTTGACCTCCATCAAGTTGTCATAATTATTATTTGTTTATTTTTTATTGTACTTTAAGTTCTGGGGTACATGTGCAGAACGTGCAAGTTTGTTACATAGGTATACACATGCCATAGTGGTTTGCTGCATCCTTGCCCTCATCATCTACATTAGGCATTTCTCCTAATGTTATAACTCCCCAATTCCCCCACCCCCTACTTTCCCTCCCCAGCCTCCTCACCCCACAACAGGTCCCAGTGTGTGATGTTCCCCTCCCCATATCCATGTGTGCTCATTGTTCAACACCCACTTATGAGTGAGAACCTGCAGTGTTTGGTTTTCTGTCTTGTGTCAGTTTGTTGAGAATGATGGTTTCCAGCTTCATCCATGTCCCTGCAAAGGACATGAACTCAACCTTTATTATGGCTGCATAGTATTGCATGGTGTATATGTGCCACATTTTCTTTGTCCAGTCTATCATCGATGGGCATTTGGGTTGGTTCCAAGTCTTTGCTATTGTAAACAGTGCTGTAATAAACATACTTGTGTATGTGTCTTTATAATAGAATGATTTATAATCCTTTGGGTGTATACCCAGGATTGCTGGGTCAAATGGTATTTCTAGTTCTAGATCCTTGAAGAATGGCCACACTGTCTTCCATAATGGTTGAACTAATTTACACTCCCACCAACAGTGTAAAAGCATTCCTATTTTTCCACATCCTCTCCAGCATCTGTTGTCTCCTGATTTTTTAATGATCGCCATTCTAACTGGCATGAGATGGTATCTCAATAGTATTGCATTTCTCTAACGACCAGTGATGTTGAGCTTTTTAATCATATGTTTGTTGCCTGCATAAATATCTTCCATGCTTGTGGTTAGGAAGAATCAATATGGTGAAAATGGCCATACTGCCAAAAGTAATTTTTAGATTCAATGCTATCCCCATCAAGCTACCATTGACTTTCTTCACAGAATTAGGAAAAAACACCTTAAACTTCATATGGAACCAAAAGAGAGCCCACATAGCCAAGACAATCCTAAGAAAAAAAAACAAATCAAAAAAACAAACCAAAAAACAAATCTGGAGGCATCACGCTACCTGACTTCCAACTATACTACAAGGCCATAGTAATCAAAACAGCATGATACTGGTACCAAAACAGAGATATAGACCAATGGAACAGAACAGAGGCCTCAGAAGGAATGCCACACATCTACAACCATCTTATTTTTGACAAACCTGACAAAAACAAGTAATGGGGAAAGGATTTCCCTATTTAACATATGGTATTAGGAAAACTGGCTAGCCAAATGCAGAAAACTGAAACTAGATCTCTACCTTACACATTATACAAAAATTAACTCCAGATAGATTAAAAGTTTAAATATAAGACCTAATAACATAAAAACCCTAGAAGAAAATCTAGGCAAAACCATTCAGGACATAGGCATGGGCAAGGACTTCATGACTAAAACACCAAAAACAATGGCAACAAAAGCCAAAATAGACAAAAGGGATCTAATTAAACTTAAGAGCTTCTGCACAGCAAAAGAAACAATCATTAGAGTGAACCAGCAACTAAGAGAATGGGAAAAATTTTGGCAATCTAACAAAGGGCTAATATCCAGAATCTACAAAGAACTTAAACAAATTTACAAGAAAAAACAACTTCATCAAAAAGTGAGTGAAAGATATTATTTGTTTTTACCAGTTTTGTCTTCAGTAGTTTCTACTCTAGGTAACTAGATCTTGGCTATGTCCCTACAGATTTGCCTGTCTCTCCAGACTTTGAGGTGATAGTTTGCCTTGTAAGCTCGCATCTTTGATGGGCCCAAGAGAAGCTGTTGACACTTAGTTTTTCAAGTTGTCTTGTTCTAAGGATGGGATTGATGACTTCCAATCTCTTTATATGCCATAGCTAAAATGAAAATCCTAGAATCATCTATTTATTTTCATTTTGTCAGCATAACTTTTTACATTTGTAGTTCATCTTTTGTAGATAGCATATAATTGGGTCTTGATTCTTTATCTATTCTGGCAATCTCTGCCTTTTAATTGTTATATGGCTCTATATAGCTTTACTGTTTTATTATTTATATTCTCTCTTTTAAAACTATTTTCTACTTACTTTTGACTTATTTGGATAGTTTTCATAATTTCACTTTACTTTGTCTATTGCCTTTTTAACTACACTGTTTACACTAATTTTTTTATTGCTTACTCTAAGAAATTCAGTATATATTCTTAACTTTTATTTATTTGCATTAATGTTAGACTAATTTACATTAAATGTAGAAACATTGCAACGCTATGACTCCATTTACTCCTCCCTACATCCCTTATGCTAGAGTTGTTTTACATCTAAATACATTATAAATTCCACAAGAAATATTGTAATTTTTGGTTTAAACTACATATTTTAAAGAAAACTAAAGCACAAAAGTTTACATTTACCCAGGTATTTCCTATATCTAATCCTTTTATTTCTCTTCTGAAGATACAAATTTTTATCTATGTTGTTTTCTTTCAGCCTGAAAAACTTCCCTAGCATTTCTCATACAGCAATTCTACTGGCAATGAATAATCTCAATTTTCTTTTATCTAAAAATGTTTTAATTTATTTTACCTTTATTCAAATTTTTTAGTGGTTATAGAATTTTTGGCTGAGGATTCTCCCCCAGCATTTTAAAGGTGTTGTTGTACTATCTTGCACAGTTTTTAATGAAGAATTAACTATCATTTGTGTCATTTCCCTCTTTATGTAGTGAGTCATTTTTCTCTGTTCTTAAGATTTCTTCATATCTTTGATTTCATCAGCTTCGCATTCTTACACCTAATTTTCTTTTCACTTACTCTGCTTGCAGTTTCTGAGATTTTTGAATTTGTAAATTTATATCTTCCATCAAACTGAGAACATCTTCAGACATTATTTAAAATTTTTTTTCTATGCTATTCACTCTTTCCTTTTTTTCCTGGACTCTAGTTACATGTATATTGCCCCATATGTTGCCAAAGTACTATTTGTCTTCTTTCAATTCTTTTTGCTTTCTTTAAAATTTATAATTCTTCTGGTCTATCTTTAATTCACTGGCTCCCAAGCTTCATTTTACTTTTAAGCCCATCCGGTGAATTTTAGAAATTTAGAAATAATGTTTTTCAGTTTTAAAATTTCCACTTGAATATCCAGAGTTGAATATCTGGAGAAGGATGCCTGCATCCTCCTCCCAAAAATTCTACTTTGCATATTTCATCTGTGTCAGCAGCACTGAATTCTTATCTCTGTTTCCTAGCTTCAGAAAGATGTATTTGTTCAACTTGGGAGGTATTTTCCAGGGACATCATGTGGAAAGTGATTATGGGCACAAAGCTGGTGTGATTTGTACTCTTGCCTCAATTATTTCCTTTCTTTCAGGAATCACAATCCTGCACTGTATGTTTTCCAATACTTAAACATTGTTTCATGTGTTTTGCCCATTTTTATAGCTATTTATAGGGGAGGAAAATCTGACACTATTAATAGTTATTCTGCCATAGCTGGAAGTGAAATTCGATGTTTGCACAAAATGAAAATTACCAGGTCTTAAAGACTCTGATGAAATATGTTTGTGCAGGGACCCAAGAGTGTTCAGTAGCTCTCCTCCTTTCATAGTTAAGAGTGTCATATTGGAATAAAGAAGGTAAGGAAAACAACACCATCTGAAATTTTTATTTATTATGATTAAACTCAGATTAGAGGAGAAATGTCAGCATGGCCATAACTCAAGTAATTCAGATAAAGTCAAGGAAACATGCCAGCAACAGGAGACGCACAAGCCTTTTAGAGATTGGCAGGAGTCTGATTAGAATCTGGAACAACAGAAATAAAAATGCTGTTTGAAATTTTAACAGGGCCTAACTGAAAACAGAAGAAGACAATCTTCTTGCCAGATGGGAAATATGTTAGTAGATGCACAGATTAAGGAGGCTTTGGCTTTGGCCTCTGGTCACTCCCAGCATAGTACTTGAGTACAAACTAACAGCCAGAGGAAAGTGTATTCACTCTGATCTCTGGTGCCACATTTCTCACCACAAAACTTTGCAGCCAAGTATTTTCCAGGCACCCTGGGTTTTTCTAAGAAGGGCTGCCATGCTTCTTGGCAAATATTACTGTTTATGTTAACCTGATTTCAAGAGCTATCTGAAAGAGTAAAGGGATTTACTGTTCAAAGAAGATGAAAGATTGATAGAGTCCAGAGATCTTACCCAAGAAGAACCCATTAGAGATAATTTTGCCTCATCAGGGATTGTCTATATGCCAAATCTGTAAAAGGGAACATCTAAAGACAGAAGTTTATAAAAAGACAGAGTGACAGGTAAGCAGACATCAGCAAAATTTGTGTCCCTCAAGATACAGATAGAATTCAAACAGCTGAGTTGACTGTCATGCAATAATTGGTTTTCTTTCCAGATCTATTCTTACCATTTCTTATTGAGATATTTCTTTCTCAGTGACTGATTTCCTGAGTTCTTGATTTTATGGAGATCTTCACCTTCCCTTAGAATCACTGAAGGTAAATAGACCCTAAGTAATTTTTCTGTACTCTAAAACAGCAAACAAGGTTTGCTCTTGCTTATCTATAGCTCCAGAGGTGAATCACGGGCCTCTGCTCTCACATCCCCCTGGTCCATTTCTGTTTTTATTTTAAGTCCCCATAATACCATTTTCCTATGTATCATTGTTCCAAAGAATGCTGATATCAGATTCCAGAAAAGCTGGCATTACAGTCCCCTTGTAGCAGTCCACCATCAACCCTGCCCTAAAATATAGATCTAGCTGCCAAACCTCACTGCAGGGTACAAAGCAGAAAAAGTGTGGGCTGCAGAGTGCTGCCATGAGGAATCGCAAATGAAAATATCAGCCAATTTTAAAGACTTCAGATTATCTCCCAAGTTCAAATTCCCAGGCTCTGTCAAGGAGTGACACAGCATTTCCTGATGTGTTGAAAGCAGCCCCACGATGAAAGGAAGATAATGCACTTATCCAGCTGATATTCTGAACTGGATGCCCTGCGGGAGTTATATATACAGTCTTTGGCTCATCGTGATAGAGACTGGCTGCTGACAGCTCATCAACTTTGCCTCCTGGCCAAGACTGAAAAACTGAGCTTCTTCTCCTTTTCCCCAAATACTCTCACCTCCCTTTTTAAAACTTCTTCTATCCACCATTTAAAAATTGAAGGTTTCCCTGGGTCTGAAGGCAGCCCCGATCCTGAACCAACTTTAGCTTACTGGCTCACTTGCCAGAGTTTGTTGAGTGTTTTTGGTCCTAATGTTTCCAATGCAAAGAATGTTCGTTGATTACTCTGCTAGATGCTAAGGATGTAGAAATAAACAAACATGGTTGCTGTCCCCATGGAGGACATCTCAAAGTGTATTCCTATGGTCATCTACATTAGGATTAGTTGGGGAGTCTTGCTCAAAATGCATATTTCTCAATTCCCAGTTAGATTTACTCAGTAGAAATATCTGAAGTTAGGTGCAAAATCTACTTTTTAATGAGTTTTACAAGTGGTTTTTAAGTTTGAAAACCAACCTGTGAACACAGACACATATGGAATAAAAATGTCTGATAAGGAACCTGAAATATAATAGGATGACATGGGGAAGGTGAATTTAAATTGGGACACATTGGTTATAAAGGGCTTAAGGAAGCAAATTTGAGACTTGAGCAGTAAGTGAAATTATTTAGATGGAGAATGGAGAATAAACACTTTTCAAGCAGAGGAAACACTTCATGCAAAGGTCCTGAGGTAAGAATGTTGATGTTTTTCCAACACACATACATGCTTGGCGTCTTATCATAATGGAACTATCACCATGTAAAGCCATGTATCCTCTAACCTGGGTTTACTCCCATTTCTCTGCCTTTTCTCTAGCTTAAAAAGTTTTTTACTAGAATCTTACTCAAATTAGAAAATTTTATCAAATTTAAGCTTTACCTAAACAAAACTAGGGAAATTGAATTTATGAATTTTTACATAGGCCCAAATTCAACAAGATAATGATTTATTTTCAAAGAATGTCCCTCACCTCATTCCTTTATCTCCTTTTCCAGTAATCAGCCTGGTGTATGAGCATGTAGAGTAAAAGAAATGACCAACTGCTGTGTGGTTTACTGGGACCCATGTGTATTCACATGTTAGTATTGCTAATAGTGACTTTAGCAATTTAGGGTTACATATGAGAGGAATATTTTATATAAAAATCTCTGCTAATGAATATCTAGACAAATCCATTTGAGGTTGAAATGTATGCAGTATGAACCCTATCTATCTATGTGTCTATCTTAAAAAATAGAAAACTGTCTATTAAGAAGAGATTTTGGAAATTCTTAGCAAAATTCAATGAGTTATTAAACTAAATACTTATGAATAAAAATCAGCAATGTGTAAAATAAATAGTGTTCGTTTTTACTAAATTTGTGACTCATGAAAGAGACCAGGCTATTTGAACCTATAGAGCAAGCTTGTCCAACCTGCAGCCTGTGAACCACAGGTGGTGCAGGAAGGCTTTGACTGTGGCCAGCACAAATTCATAAACTTTCTTAAAACATTATTCTTCCTAACCACGAGCATGGAATGTTTCTACATCTGTTTGTGTCCTCTCTTATTTCCTTGAGCAGTGGTTTGTAGTTCTCCTCAAAGAGGTCTTTTACACCATTTGTTAGTTGTAGTCCTATGTATTTTATTTTCTTTGTAGCAATTGTGAATGAGAGTTTGCTCTTGATTTGACTCTCTGTTTGTTATTGGTGTATAGGAATGCTGGTGATTTCTGCACATTGGTTTTGTGTCCTGTGACTTTGCTGAAGTTGCTTATCAGTCTCAGGAGATTTTGGGCTGAGACTATGGGATCTTCTAAATATACAATAATGTCATCTGCAAATACAGACAATTTGACTTCCTCTTTTCCTAATTAAATACTCTTTATTTCTTTTTCTTGCCTGACTGCTCTGACTACAACTTCCAATACTATATTGAATAGGAGTGGTGAGAGAGGGCATCCTTGTCTACTGCCAAATTTCAAGGGGAATGCTTCCAGTTTTTGCCCATTCAATATGATATTGGCTGTGGGTTTGTTGTAAATAGCTTTTATTATTTTGAGATACCTTCCATTGATACCTAGTTTATTGAGGGTTTTTAGCATGAAGGGCTGTTGAATTTTGATGAAGGCCTTCTCTGCATCTACTGAGATAATCATGTGGTTTTTGAAAAATGCCATACTGCCCAAAGTAATTTATAGATTCAATGCTATCCCCACCAAGCTACCAATGACCTTCTTCACAGAACTGGAAAAAAACACTTTAAACTTCACATGGAAGCAAGAGAGCCTGCATAGTCAAGATAATTGTAAGCAAAAAGAGCAAAGGTGGAGGCATCAGGCTGCCTGACTTCAAACTATACTATAAGGCTACAGTAATCAAAACTGCATGGTACTGGTACCAAAACAGAGACATAAACCAATGGAATAGATCAGAAGCCTTGGAAGCAACATCACACATCTACAACCATCTGTTCTTTGACAAACCTGACAAAAACAAGCAATGGGGAAAGGATTCCCTGTTTAATAAATGGTGTTGGGAAATCTGGCTAGCCATGTGCAGAAAGCTGAAACTGGACCCCTTCCTGACACCTTACACTAAAATTAACTCCAGATGGATTAAAGACTGAAACATAAGGCCTAACACCATAAAAACCCTGGAAGAAAACCTAGGCAATACCATTCAGGACACAGGCATAGGCAAGGACTTCATGACTAAAACACCAAAAGCAATGGCAACAAAAGCCAAAATAGACAAACAGGACCTAATTAAACTTCAGAGCTTCTGTACAGCAAAAGAAACAATCATTAGAGCAAACTGGCAACCAAAAGAATGGGAAAAAATTTTTGCAATCTACCCATCTGACAAAGGGCTAATATCCAGAATCTTCAAAGAACTAAAGCAGATTTACAAGAAACAAACAAACAAGCCCATTCAAAAGTGGGCGAACAATATGAATGGACACTTTTCAAAAGAAGACATATATGAGGCCAACAAACATATAAAAAATTCTCATCATCACTGGTCATTAGAGAAATGCAAATCAAAACCACATTGAGATACCATCTCACACCAGTTAGAATGGTGATCATTAAGAAATCAGAAGACAGGTACTGGAGAGGATGTGGAGAAATAGGAACACTTTTACATTGTTGGTAGGAGTACAGATTAGTTCAACCATTGTGAAAGACAGTGTGGCAGTTCCTCAAGGACCAGAAATAGAAATTCCATTTGACCCAGCAATCTCATTACTGGGTATATATCCAAAGGATTATAAATTGCTCTATTACAAAGACACATGCACACATATGTTCATTGCAGCACTGTTTACGATAGCCAAGACCTGGAACCAACCCAAAAGCCCATCAATGATAGATTGGACAAAGAAAATGTGGCACATATACACCATGGAATACTATGCAGCCATCAAAAACGGTGAGTTCATGTCCTTTGTAGGGACATGGATGAATCTGGAAACCATCATTCTCAGCAAACTGACACAAGAACAGAAAATCAAACACGACATGTTCTCACTCATAGGCGGGTGTGGAACAATGAGACCACATGGACACTGGGAGAGGAGTATCACACACCCGGGGTCTGTTGGGGCGGGGGCTAGGGAAAGGATGGTGGGGGTTGGTGAGGTTGGGGAGGGATAACATGGGGAGAAATGCCAGATATAGGTGATGGTGGGATGGAGGCAGCAACCCACCTTGCCATGTATGTACCTATGCAACAATTCTGCATGATGTGCACATGTACCCCAGAACCTAAAGTAAATAAAAAAATTATTTAAAGTTTTTTGCAAGTTTTTTTAGCTTATCAGCTATCATTAGTGTTAGTAGATTTTATGTGTGGCCCAAGACCATTTTTCTTCTTCCAATGTTGCTTAGGTAAGCCAAAAGATTGGACACCCCTGCATGGAGAAAGTATTACTCACACCATACTGTGCAGAGGAAGAAGAGATTCTAGCAATTTGCTTGTGGCACATGGGCTTCTGTATGCACCTACGTTTTAAAAGAATAAATCACACTGTTATTTGCAGATGATATGTTTCAGTACTTAGAAACCCCAGAGGAATCTATATGTAAATTATTAGAATTAACAAATGAATTTGATAAGATTGCTGTATCCAAGAGCAATATTTAAAACTCAATTTATATTTCCATTTATAATACTAGGAATAAATAGTTGGAAAATGATAGTAATATCAAAAATTTAGACAAGGACTATATTTAATAAACTATATGAAAGACTGTTGAAAACTATAAAATATTTTTGAGAGCAATCAAAGGAAACTTAATGGACGGATATATCCTATTTGTGGATTGGAATCATTAATTTTTCAGAATTAATGGCAGTTATTGATTTTCACTTGGAAAAAGCAAAACATAGTCCAAAGAGGATTTATCAGACCATCAATGCCTAGACATGTCACAGTGATACAGCAGAACACAAGTCAAACAAATGATCTTAAAGTACCAGACAGGAAAACAGGTTTCTTACAAAGAAATAACAACTAGGCCTAAGACTGACTTCCCAAGAGGAACAGTGGAATTTGAGGGACTATGGAACAATATCTAGAAAGCTGAAATAACTACTGGCCTGGAAAAATGTTTCCAGAAAACTATCTTTTAAGAAGAGCAAAAATAAAGACACTTTTCAAATAGCAAATAACTGAGAGCCCTTACCACCAAAGGAACTTTTAAAGGTTGTTATTCATGAAGAAGGAAGATGATCACAAGAGTAATGTCTGAGATATAAAAAGAAAATGATGAAAATGTTGCTAAACATGCATAAATACAACTAAATAACAAATACATAAAAAACTAAAAAATGAAAATGACAATAGAAGGCCTAAAGACTAAGATAGGACTAAAATACTGTTTTCCATTGATTAAAGTATACTATGGCACTTGTGTTGCTTGAGGAGGTAAGTATACTGATGAATTTTTTTAATTTGATACACTTAGTCTGTATGTTTCAAGTTCTAGAATAATCTCTAATATTATAGAAAATGAAAACAATTTCCAAACAAAAAGAGGGGGCAAATAGAATTAAAAAACAGACAACCTCAGTTAGCTGAAAACAAAGCATGAATGGAGGCATAAAGCATAAAACATTAAAAAAGAGCACAGAATGTGTTGATGAAATAAAGTTACATGTGTCAAAATAAATGGTAGTTGCTAAAATCTTTAGTTAAAACAAAAATAACAAAATTCATCTATATGCTTTTTTAAAGCAGACTCACTAAAGCATGTAGAGAAAAAAATGTTGAGAGTAAAAATATAATTAAAAAACTGTAGAATAAATACTAATTCAAACAATCTGGCATAGCTATATTATTATAATATCAAACAAAACAGATTTTAAGGCAAAAATATTATTACACATAAAGAGAGTGCCTTCAAAATGCTAAAAGGTTCATTTTAAAAGAGTCAGTTCAAAAAGATTAGAGGACAATACATCCATTTTAAATTGGCTGTATTAATCTGTTTTCACACCACAGATAAAGACATACTGGAGACTGGGCAATTTACAAAAAAAGGTTTAATGGAGTTATAGTTCCACATGGCAAGGGAGACCTCACAATCATGGTAGATGACAAGGAGGAGCAAGTCATGTCTTACATGGATGGCAGCAGACCAGGAGAAAGAGATTGTGCAGGGATACTCCTCGTTTGAAAACCATCAGATCTCATGAGACTTATTCACTATCACGAGAACAACAGAGAAGACCTGCCCCCATGATTCAATTACCTCCCAGTGGGTCCCTCCCACAACATGTGGAAATTTAAGATGCGATTTGGGTGGGGACACAGCCAAACCATACCACTGGGTAAATACAATAACATAACTAAAAAATAGACCAAGCAGTAAGAGAAATAAATAAAAGGAGAAACATCCACTGCCTCTCTGAGCAACAACAACAAAACATTGAGAAAACAAACAATAAAGTAAGACAAGGAACAACAATAGGAAGACAAAAATGTAAATAATGATGGAAACAAGTAATTAAGACATATGGAGATATATGGAAACCTATTAATTAATGGAGACGTATTAATTAACAATGGTAAATGTTTCTTTGAGGAAACCAATAAAGAAGATATATCTCTGGCAAGACTGGAGAAGAAAAATGAAGATAAAGTACAAACAGCTAATTTTAACATGGGTAAAATTCACAATCTTAATGTTGAATAGAAAAAGAAATCACAAAAGAATACAAAGAAGTACAAAAATAAGAAAAACTTAGTACAGTTGATCCTTGAAAACATGGGAGTTAGTGGTATAAAACCCCCTTGCAGTAGAAAATCATGTATAACTTTAAACTCCCCTGTAACTTTACTAATAGTTTACTGTTGACTGGAAGCCTTCCTGATAACATAAACAGTTGATTAATACATATTTTGTTTATATATTATATGCCATATTCTTATAAGAAGCAAGGGAAAAGAAAATGTTATTAAGAAAATAATGAGAGAAAATATACTGAGTACTGTACTATATTTATAGATACTGTAAGTTTATGTCATCTTTTTCTAAGATATGTTAAAAAAAGATATGTATAAAATTATAAATAGAAATGGGAGTCACTCAAGAGTGCTTATTTTCCTTTAATTTCCACATGAAATCAAATAAATATTCTATATGTCTCAGAATCATCATTTAAATTTTTATTTATTTTTACTTTTATACTTTAGCTCATTGTTAGCCTGGACCACTGAAGTAGTCATTTACTTCATTTCCCTGCTGCTAATTCCGCATTCTTCCAACCCATCCTTCTAACACCTGATTATTCTGTTTTCTAAAAAAAAAAAAAAAAATTATATCAACTTTCTTCCTTTTCTTCCTTGTGTAAAACTCTTCCCAACTTCCAACTGCCTAACCAAAAAATGTTAAAGTCCAAAGTATGCATATCAGGTCCTGCATGATCTGGTTTCTGCCTATTTTTTCGGACTTATTTTTCATTCATTCATTCTCTTCCCTTCACCCTCTCACCAACTCTAGCACATTGTCATTATTGTAAGTATACTAATATTTATTGAGCACTTATAGTATATTCCAGGTATGATATCTATCATTTTATATGTGCTATCTCCTATGAATCCTAACTTAATGACTTGGAGAAGGAACTCCTATTTTACCCATTTTATGGGTGGGGAAACTGAATCATAATTGTCTAGGAAATGATAGAGTCAGAATTTGAACCCAGATGGTTCTACTGCATTAACTACTGCTCCCCTAATCATCAGACTGTTTTTCACTTCAGGACCTCTTTCTCCCCTTACAGAAATTCTTTCCTTCTGAACCCTCAAAAACTTCAGGACTCAGGTTGCAGGCCATTTTCTGCATGAAATTTCACATTACCTTTCTAGAAGGTAGCACTGACTTTGGTTCTCCATCTGCATTCCTTACATCATACTTTCCATAATATTTAATCACATTTACTTTTTTGTTTTTTCTACCTCTTAAAGATTGTGAAGTCTAGTTTTGAAATCATTTGTGTTTATTTGATGAGGACCTAATTCAAGCACCTGGTACTTAATTTAAAATCACTAAATATATATTGAATCAAATTGTTGGATTTCTACAACAATATTTTCTCCCATTAGTTAACATCATTTAACCCCAGCTATACTGTAATCTTAAAACTATAACTGATGTATAATTTTTGCATACTATTTTATTCTATCCCATGGCTTATTGCAGTATCTGAAATATAATAAATAGTAAACATTGGCTAATTTAAGCATTGCATTTCTCCACCATATGGCTATTTTATCAGTCTACTCCTAGGCTTTATTTTACCTTTAGCACAAAAAAAATGAACAGAATCAACATTACTTTTTACTAAGGACCTATAATAAATTGTTAGCACTAGCTTGTAGTCATGAGCATCTGCAAAGCTGTTTTACTTTCATCTACTATTGTCTATTTCTGAATTCAGACAGTTGAGTTCTTGTGAATTTGCCGTTTTAGCTAACCTTATATGCTGCTTAATTTCTTTAGGGAGAGATTTGGCCTGGAGAGATCACTCTTTTGAGATCAGTTTAAGAAAAGAAAATGTAAGCCAAATGTTAGGACTTCCAAGCAATCATATCTATTGGCATGGGATACAAAATCTCAAAGAAGAAAGCTGATTACTTGAGACATTTTTAATGAAAAGGAGCAAACCATTAAGCCCACTGGGCTAAAAAGAAAATGTCCAAATCTGTTTCCTATAGATGTTTTGTCTTTATAGAAGTCAAATGTACATAAATTCAAACACAAAGTACATGCCTCAAACACATTAAGAATGATTATTTGCATATTAAAAGAGTCATGTGAACTAATTCTCAATAAGATTCTATAGGTTTTCTTAGTGACTTTATCAATGAACTTGAATATTTGTCTCAAGTGTTTCATTATTGGATAGAGAATAAATAGAAGCATTCTTTATCATAACCTTGTTTGTGATGGCAGAAAGATGATAACAGTCTGGGATCTGTCCATGGAGAGTATTAACACAAGGTGGATACATACAATTGAATACTTGACAGAAATGAGAAGCCACAAACTAGATATATGCATAGTTATAAGATTGTACCTTCCAAGCATATTTCTAGTGAAAAAAAATAAGAAAGCTGAGATCTATAGCACAATATCAGTAGTGTAAATTAAATGTTGTGCACACAGTCATTCCTATTCTTCAAGGTTATATAGAAATACAGAGTTTAACACCAAGCATATCAGGTAAAAGTGAGAATGGGACTGCAGAATAGTAATGAAAATGGAATTAGTTAATACACAAACAAGAGGGGTTCCTTGGACAGACCAATGATAATGATATGTCGCTGTCTGAGCATGGTTAACTCAACTCTCTGTAATTGAGATCTTCGTAAAACTAAAATTAAATTGAAATTGAAAAGAGAAGTCAATGTCAGTTGATAATCTAGAAATAAGATATTCTTGAAACTATGCTATAAGGGGAACTATGTTGTACAAAATTCAGTCTACACATTGTTTCTGAATAAGCCCACGGTTAACATGAGGCACACTGCCTCCCATATTAAAGTATTGTCCTCTATTCTTTTGTGAAGCAGAGAATATGTGTTCATTAGTCACAGAAGACACACACTGTTATTCCACTTTATTATGCTGTCTCGACTTGTACTCTACTGTGTTGTCTCGACTTGTACTCTACTGTTAATCTCAACAACGCATAAAATTTTCTATTTAATGGCTAACTGACCATCAGCTCTATGGAAATGCTCTAGGTTAGGATACAAAGATGGAATGGAACCAGAGAGGTCTTTCTTGCCCTAGTTTAGCATAGAAGAAGAGTAAAATAACCTCCTGGTACAAATACATATAAACTGTCTTTGTGGGTAAAGGTTCTCTTCTTCAGATCTTTGAATAGGAATACATTAACTGACAATAGTATCAGTGGTAACTATGTTTATAGTACAGCAATAAAAACAATCATAACCCCAACGATAGATTGGGGAGTGGACTAACCTCAGACCCCCAAGGTCTGACAACCCTGCAATAAATCCTCAGGTGGATCTGTCAGCATACTGATGACAGGGGCTTATATAAGACTGAGCTAAGGTTTCTTCTGGGCTTGCTTCCAATAGCCAGGAATTGTGGAGAAACTTTGCTCTTGGTAATTAAGCCCTAATTTAATAATTATTTGAGTAAAAAAGGGTTAAAGTCTTTGCATATTGCAATTTTCAATGTTCGGAATCTATCACCCTGAGTGAAACAAAAAGGAAAAAAAGCAACAACACACAATTCTAATGCCCTTAGCAGATGGATCTGTGTTATTGCAGAACAGGGACCTGGAAAGTCTCCATATACCAAGCTATAAATATTCCTCTGACATTTATTATCCTCACTTGAGTTCAGGTGCTTAAATACTTGGACTGAAGTCATGTTTGTAGCAGAAAAAAAAGTTGATCTTTAAGCATACCTCGTCCCTGGCTAAATTATTAGCAACAGACAAAGATGGAGGAAAAGTACACCAGAGCAAGGGAGTCTCCCACTTAAGAGAGGTCACAGAATCTTTAAGTCAAATTAGTTAAAGTTTAGACTCCCTTGTAGTACAAATTCCCAAACACCTCACTTCAGACAATTTGATGGATCACATCCCAGGAACTCCCCAGCAAACTCCAACTTTCCAAGGATGTATCTACTAGTGCAGTGTTCTGTGGTCTTGAATTTGAGTCCCAGCTCCACCAGCTGCATAGGATTGTAAATTCAAACTTCTGTGAATCTCAATTTATATTACATTGAGGAAATGTAGGATTATATAAACCAGGAGATAATAGCCTGTATAACATATTTCCAATAAAATAAAATCAAGCTGAATGTGTCAACATAGATGAACAGCCTTCCTTCATTGAGGGCGTAGACTCCTCAAGTGTGGTTGTTCCGTGGTTCGGGCTAGGATTTACTAGTGTGTTCTTAATTAGGTACTATTTAATTCTCTTGGGGATGATTACTTGGAGCCTAGGATAGGTTTCATTCTGAGAGGAAAAGAATCCATGCATGACTTTGCCTGAGATATTGTATAACAAAAGTCTTGCAGATATATCCATCCCAAAAGCTATTTCTAGCCCTTGCCCAGAGGACCCAGAACAGTGTGAAGCTGAAGACCCATAGGCCTCTTCTTTCATCCTGTCCTTTACCCCAGCATGAATGACCCCTTTGTGGCTAGCAAAAAAAAGCTGATCCAGTGTGATACTATACCAGTACATTTATGGGGCCTGGAACTGGCAACATATTTTAAAGGAATATCATCAAACTACATTGTCTAGAGAAGAATGAGGGCCTGGAGGTTATGAAATATAAATACAGTCAAAGAAGTTAAAATTCTCACTTCTGAGTTAAACATCAACTAAGTATAGTGCTAAGTGCATAGACTCAGGAGACAGAGTGTCTATTTTCAAACCTTGGTTCTTCCATTTAGTAGCTATGTGAATTGGATAATTTATTTAATCCTTCTGTACTACAGTTTTCTCATTTATAAAAGGGAAAAAATACTATCTATCTTAGAGTGTTGCTATGAGGATTAAATGAGTTAATAATAAACTGTGTAACATGGCATTTGAACATACTAAGGGTTTTATCAGTGTTTGAAAAAGAAAGAATATGAAAGCTGTTTTTAAACATTTGAGAGTCTGTAAGATTAAAGTATAAGTAGGCCTTTATTAGCGTTGCTATAGGTCAAGGGTTCTTAACTTGGGGATCTATGGAAAGACTCCAGAGAGTCTTCCAAACCTACGAAATTGTGAGTTTTTTATATATGCATACTATGTATTTCCAAAGAATACCATGACCTTCAAAAATACTAACCACTGAGAATAAATATAAAACCAATGAATGAAAGTTTCAGGGAGACTCGCTTTGACGTGTAGGATAGAAGACTATTCTTAGGCTTTAATTTTCAAAACTCAAAGCATCAACAGCCTTAGCTCAAACACTGTTTCCTATGATACTAGATGAACACATCTTGTGATTGCGGGGAGTAAAAGGGCTCTCATTATCAGAGGTCTAAGAGGAAACACAGGTCTCAGCTTCCCTGCCTTACACTCCTCTTTTCCTCTTCTTGTAGCACCTTTTCCTGTAGTTAAAGAGTGTGTGAGTCTCCTGAATCTTGGCATTCTCAAGCTGTAAGGTTATACAGTCCAGCCACAGCAACACTGACACAATGACAAAGCCAGTTATATGACCCCTGTGGCTGAAAACTTTTGGTAACATTCAAATGTAGAGATAACTCGTTAACAAATAATGTAAGTCCAATTATAATGTGATGTCATCCTACCTTTCCAGTTGCATTTCTTACCAAACACACTCCAAATCTTTCATTAATAACCAACTGAAATGTTATATTCTCTGTGATGCCCTCTTTAAATTCTTTAGAAAGAGTGAGCTGCTCTGTATTGTGAAATCCTTTGGTATTTTATTGAAATCTCTGCTATGGCCCTCACAATGTAGCATTTCTCTCATACTGTAATAAGTATATGGAAGGCTGAACTATACACTGTTCAACACTATATCCCTGAGGTAATTATTGCTAGTTACCTACCAAATATCTTTTTGCCCTAACTAAAAGTACTTTCTGAACTCCCTTGGAGCTGAAAGTAATAATGTGGCCAACTAGATGTGAAAGAAGGCCATGTGATTGGGTTCTGGCTAAAGGTATATGTGTAAGTGCTATACCATGCTTCTACTCTTGGTCATAAAACATCCATATTTGATTTCCCACATGCTCTTTTCCTCATCTGTGATGATCTTGGCTATACATTAAGGATAAGATGTAAGGAAACTTGCTTCCTGCATGACTACACCATCCCCACTGATCACATTTTTTTTTGTGTTAAGATTTTAAGATGTCAAGGTTTACTTGTCGTATCAGCATAGCCTAGCGTATGCTAGCTAATATACTAAGGTTGGTAAAGTGTAAAGCTGAAGAATCCTGGTTGCTTGATAGTAATCTAAAACTTGAACAACTATACTTGACTATCTCTAGACTTCTTTCTGCAAAATAAACTCCTATTTGTAATAGTTTTTCAGTCATTTACAGTTGGTAAGACATTGTAAATATCACAGAATGGTAAGCACTCAGAAATGCTCATTGAAGAAATGAGATTCTAAGAAGTTTATAAACTAAGAAGTTTATAGTCATTTCATTTCTAAATTTTAAAAAGTATAGATTTAATTGAGAAAGAGTAATATTTTAAGGTCTTTCTTTCTTTCTTTTTTTTTTTTTTGTTTTGAGGCAGTCTTGCTCTGTGGCCAGGCTGGAGTTCAGTGGCGTGATCTCGGCTCACTGTAACCTCTACCTCCTGGGTTCAAGCAATTCTCCTGCCTCAGCCTCTCGAGTAGCTGGGACCACAGGTGTGCACCACCATGTCCAGCTAATTTTTGTATTTTAGTAGAGACGGGGTTTCACCATGTTGGCCAGGATGGTCTCAATCTCTTGACCTTGTGATCTGCTCACCTCGGCTTCCCAAAGTGCTGGGATTACAGGTGTCACCATGCCCGGCCTATTTTAAGGTCTTTCAAATAAATTCTAGCAAGGAAATGAGACCTGAAGCTATATCTGTGCTTATTTATCTTGTTAGCTAGCGAGGTATTTATCTACAAAACTGGAAAAAAGAAGGATAAACATCATGTAGTACAAAAACTGAAATAGAAGTTTGGTACAAAACGGACTGGGGAAAATGACTAATATAAGGGAAAGAAAGCAGGGCAGACATCACCATGTTAATTTTAAAAGTTGGACTAAGTTCAAAGATGAAGAATTTTCATTGAATGAAGAAAAGCTCTTCAGAGTGGTGATTCTCTTATGAATATTTCAAATCTTCACACTTTAAGCAGGCCATTTCCAATGCAGCATCACTGCAAGGAACAATTGAAAGATCTAATGTCTAAAATGGGCACACGAGGGCTTTCAGTTTTCTTCTACATATGTTTACAGATTTTTTGCACATAACTTCAAAGACCATTGATAAAATCCTTGCAATATACTTCCAGCATCAAAGACCATGAATCTACTATGAATAAAGTTAAATATGTTTATTTAGACAATGAAATCCTGAGTCCTGAAATACAAACTGTGAAGCTTTGTCTCTGAAGGCAGATGAGTATATAACATACATTAAGGCCAGGCGCAGTGACTCACACTTACAATCCCAGCACTTTGGGAGGCCGAAGCAAGTGCATCGTGAAGTCAAGAGATCCAGATCATCCTGGCCGACATGGTGAAACATCATCTCTACTAAAATACAAAAAAATTAGCTGGGCATGGTGGCTCGCGCCTGTAGTTCCAGCTACTTGGGAGGCTGAGGCAGGAGAATTGCTTGAACTCAGGAGACGGAGGTTGCAGAGAGCCGAGATCGCGCCACTGCACTCCAGCCTGGTGCCTGGTGACAGAGCAAGAATCCGTTTTGGAAAAAAAACCAAAAAAACAAAAAAAACATACATTAAAGTTTGGAAACCTTCAGAGGGGACCAAAGCAGAAAAGAGGTTCTATTTTGAGCTTAAAGCTTATTGTTCTCAAATTTGCTGAGTCACATCTCATTTTCTGTAAATTAATTATAAAATATAAGTAGATAAAACATGTACTTCTGTATTACAAATTTGTCTCATAATGTTTGTTTATTTTAAACCTCCAGCACATTTATGAAGTCTGACTGCTCTGTACTGTAAATAGCAATATTGGTTGAGAGAGATGGTTGCTTCCTCAACTGGAGAAGGCAGACTTTATGGACAATCCAAGTCTAATTTAAAGAAGGATATCCCTGTTTTCTATATGTTGTCAGTGGTGAAAACTCCCACAACTGATATTAGTTACTTATGGTGCCAATAATAACTCAGGTTTCCACAAGCAACCACTTAAATTGGTATTCTCCAGGTAAACGGGTCTCAATCCTGCTGAACCAAAAAGCACCTGGAGAAGCACAACTCTTCATTGACTTATCCTCTCCCTTCCCACTGAAAAATGATAGGCAGCACACATGCAAATTGCAAGGTGCACCTATACACCTGTCTGAAACCTCAGAGCAGTAAAATGAGAGTCACGTGAGGCCAGTATCTAGTGTCATCTAGTATTCTGAAACTAACGAAAGCATGGCAAAGTGCTGTTTACTTGGAATATGTGATTTATTATATTTATTTTACTTGATGAAATTTAAACATCTTATATGGCCACCAAGGAGTTTTCCAATTTTGACTAATGTAGAAAGGTTGACGAGGTTATAAGAACAGAAAAAAAAGTAAAAACCAGGATTTTTAAAAAGTCAGAATGTGTAGCCTGCTTTGACAGGTAGAAGTGAATTAGTGAATATATTTATTTATTTTTTTATTTTTATTGCATTTTAGATTTTGGGGTACATGTGAAGAACATGCAAGATTGTTGCATAGGTACACACATGGCAGTGTGATTTGTTGCCTTCCTCACCATCACCTATACCTGGCATTTCTCCCCATGCTATCTCTCCCCAACTCCTCACCCCCCACTGTCCCTCCCCTATTTCCCACTGACAGACCCCAGTGTGTGTTGCTCCCCTCCCTGTGTCCATGTGTTCTCATTGTTCAACACCCACCTATGAGTGAGAATATGCGGTGTTTGATTTTCTGTTCTTGCGTCAGTTTGGTGAGAATGATGGTTTCCAGGTTCATCCATGTCCAGTGAATATATTTCTATTTCTTCTATTTTATTAGAATTTTTTTGAATTTGAAGTAAAAAAAAAAAATCCAATCTTTGCTATGTCATAAAATTACTTTCTAGATTTTGTTACTGAAAGTCAATTAATTGAAAGAATTATTTTTGTAGAATTGACACTATGGTATCTACCAGCAAAATAATATTTTACTAATTGCTGACATTGCTATAATCTTGCTAGGTGGCCTGTTCCACTTAACTTGGCAATATGAAACCAACTGATATTGCAAGGGATATACATAAAAATGAACAGTGATTTTAACTAGGTCACTTTTTGGTGGACATGTTTAAATTTCATCTAGTAAAATAAACATAATAAATCAAATATTCCAATTAAACAGCACTTGGGCTAAGAGAGAATGCTGTGAAGTGACTAGAGGGAGTAAGTAAGAGCAAGGAAAGATAGTGAGTGTAGCCTGTTGGGAGATGCTTGCTAAAAACAGAAGCAGGATAGCAACTACAGGAAGCTATCTGATGAGGGGAAGTATTTATTTTCCTTTTTCTTAGGGTTTTTTTTTCAGAGGGATTTGTATATGGATTCTTTGTTTCAAATGCTATAGGAAAAGTGCTAAGTAATTTTATTTGTAAATCTGGTTTGTGGTTTAAGGACCATTTAGCATAGCTCATTAAGACAAACTTACCTACAATCTTGTACAGATTCTAGATGCATAAAACATGCATTGCCATTTAAAGACATTTCCATAGCAATTTTGTTTTACTTTAAAACTCTGTCACATATGTAAAGAAAGATTCTGACTACTGGATCCAGAAACATCTATGCCAATAACATGTGATTTATTTGGCACTATCTATTTAAAATGTTATTACTCAAAAAGCGATCATAAAATATTCTGCTGACATATATATCATAAAAATAAACCTTTAAATTGTTTTTAAAAGTCTAAACATATCCATAGACATGAAACTTTATCCTTACTAGCTCATTTATTTATGAGCTATGGAGTAACTAAAAGAAAGACAATTCCAAAAATATCAAAATTTTACAATGTATTAGGGATATAGTATTTTAATGATAATGGTATAAATATATAATGCTTATTATGTCTATTTCCCTCAACATATCTAATTAAATGTTAAATTACTAATTAAAAGATATCAATTTGAAGGCATCTCTGAATATTATTAGCTTTACCATTGTTGATTAGATTGGGAGAAGTCAGTTTTCAGAGAAAGCTAAATTCAGTTTTAGATATGTTTAGTTAGAGGTACCCAAAGAACACTGAAAAGAAAAATTTATACAGTGTAACAGTATGAAAGCAAAATGGTTGAACCCATGGACTTCAGACCCAGACTATTTCAATTCAAATGCTGGCTCTGCCAGTTATTGTGTGTCCTGAGGCAAGTTAGTACTTCAATTTTCCTCCTATATACTTTCATAGGATCGTAATGGGAATTAAATGAACTAACGTTTGCAAAGCTTAGAACCTAGAATGTAGAAAGCACTACTTAAATATTCGTTAAATAAGTATGTGGGATCTGGAACTTTGCAACAAAGTCTTGGCTGGAGGCAGGAGTTTGAATGCCATCAGCATATGATTGTAGCTGAGACTCCAAGAGAACGTAGGAAAATGTTGATGAGGATTATCATGTCCAGTGACAGAAGAGCACCAGGGACAGAATCTTCAGAAACATTTAACATTTAAGGAATAGCTACAGCTAGCAGATCCAACAAAGGAAACCAGGAAAGAAAAGCCATAAGCTAGAGGAAACTGATGGGAAAGTGTTATCGCAGAAGCCACACAGAATGAAAATGGAAATGGAGAGCACAGACACTGAAAAACATTTACTAGATACGGCATTTTGAAAATCATTAAAGTTATTTTTCTGGAATGGGTTTAATAGAGTGAGTTACTTGGGCTAAAAGAGATTGCTGTGGGGTGACTACTGAAAGAAAGTGAAAACAAGTAAAGATAGTGAGTATAGGCTGTTGAGAGACATTTGCTAAAAACAGAAACAGGATAGCCACTGCAGAAAGATATTTGATGAGGGAAAATATTTGTTTTTCTTTTTCTCAGTTTTTTTCTTAAAAGAGGGATTTGTATATGATCTATAATGAAGGTGATAGTAGAAAGATAGAGAAAGTAACCAACAGAGCCATATCCTGGAGAAGAGAGTAAGGAATTGTAAGGTCTTTTAGGCTGACTGACCACACCATGGAGGGCTTGGTAACTTCTGTGACCTGCACAGAAGGTTAGTTCCTGGAACGAGAAAGTCTGAAGTAGTTGGAAGATTACAAAAATGGGAGGAATGATCAACCCCTGTCTTGCCTAATTAACTTTGAGACACTTTTCTATTGTTCCTTATTCCCACCTCAACTGATAAGGCAACTGGACTTTGTAACTGACCGACCTTGGTCAATCTCATGTCTCCAGACCCTACAGTCTCCCTCCCCACTTGCAAAAACCACACTGAACTGTAATTTCTGTAACTTTCCACTGCCTATCCCAAGTCTATAAAACCAACTCCTATCCCACTGCCCTTCACTGACTCTCTTTTCGGACTCAGCCCTCACAAAACCAGGTGTATAAACAGTTATGTTGCTCACACAAAGCCTCTTTGGGGGATCTCTTCAATCAGGGGGTGTTTTAACAAGAATCAGTTACAGTGCACAAGTAGATAGACTGCTCTGGACAAGCGAAAGAACCTATTCTTTAAAACTGAAAGAAGGAGATCAGAAAAAAAAAAGGCAGATAGGTGGCAGGAGTAATTTGCAGCTCCCACTCAGATGGACAGACAGTGTGTAGAAACGCACACCATGAACTTCTGCTCCAAGAACTACTGCAGGAACATATCAGGAAAACCAAAGAAATTCACAGACCCTTTGAAAGAAGTAGTTTGCCACTGCAAACTCCATGAGACAGCCAAAGACTCTGAGTGCCTAAAATGTGAGAGAGAAAACAGTCAGCTTCTGAATACACGTAACCACTGGAGAGCCTGAAAATCCAGATCACAAGAGAAGGACTTAACTTTACCTACAGCTGAAATTAATCTAGAGAGTTGTGCTAAGTATGAAAGTAGAAGCAGTGGGAAGAACCCTGTAGGCATCTCCAGTCCCCAGGGAAGCCCAGGGAAACCATTTCTGACTATCTCACAGAGGTCCTTGCAGACAGCAGCCAGTGGGACTGGGGAAAGCCGGTAGGGAGAAGGAAACTCCCAGCTGAACTTCATAATAGCTCTGACCGAGTGTCAGTAATACTGGACAGAATCCAGGGGAGTAGGGAGTGGCCAAATGGGAAGAGCAGATATGCACACAGAAGCTGTGGCAGGTAGGGAAGGGTGGGGCCTGAAAGCCCTGTTTGCTTTCTCAGTTGGGGGGCTTGTAGCCTGGGGCAAGATTTTATCTCTGCTCACCAGCTACCTGGATATAAACTTGATGTTACTGGTGGGGCACGATGGGAGTGATACTGGCCTTGCTGGCTGAGTGGGGAGCTTGGTGAAGCCTGTCATTGCCATCTTTTCCCCACTTCCCTGGCAACCTGTATGATACAGCAGGGGCAGCCATAATCCCCCTGGGAACATAATTCCATTAGCTGAGAACCACATCCCATGCCCCACAGCAGCTACAGCAAGATCTGACCAAGGAGAATCTGAGCTCAAACATGCCTAAGACTGTCCCCACCTAATGGCCTTTCTCTACCCACGCTGGTAGCTGAAGACAAAAGACCTAATCTATTGGGAGCACTATGTCCCCACCTACCACCTGAGAAACCCAAATACTTACCTAGTCAACCTTAGTGCAAGCTTGTTTCACCCCATACTACCATAGCTGATGCTCTCTTGAATGTGCCACATCCTGGCTAGAGGCTACCCAAGTCAAGCCATTACAGCAACTCATAAAAGAACAGCCCACTCCAAGAAAGGAGAAAACAACACTAATTCCACCACCTGTAATATCCTGGCTAACCAGAGGCCATGTCTGTGCACATGACAATTTCACTATTAGCATAACCAGCATTAGAGAAAACCAGTGCACTAAACAAAACTAAAACCTGCAAGATTCTTTGAACCGAGTGTACCATGGACTACACCGTAGTCAAGCCATGGTGACCCCTGTGACTCTCACGTCCACCTCCAGATGGCCTCCCAAAGCCAGAAAGTCCGAGTCAACCTTGTGACACTGAACCCTGTGGCCTGATTAACCAACCTTGTGACATTCCACCACTGAGGCAGGAACCTGCCTCAACTGATAGGTCAAACCTGTGACACCCGCCCCCCACACCCAGCTTGCAAAAAAAACACCCTGAGCTGTAACTTTCCCCTGCCTGCCCCAAACCTATAAAACCAGCTCCTATCCCACCCCGCCCCCCACACTGACTCTCTTTTCAGACTCAGCCTGCTGGCACCCGAGTGAATAACAGCCTTGTTGTTCAAACAAATCCTGTTAGGTTGTCTCTTCATTCAGAGTGCGCTTAACATTTGGTGCCAAAACCTGGAACAGGGGTACTCCTTTGGGAGACCAATCCCCTGTCCCTGCTCTCCCTCTGTGAAGAGATCCACCTGTGACCCCAGTGCATCAGACCAGCCCAACAACCCTCTTGCCACCTTCAGATTGGGTAAGCAGTCTCTCTCTCTTTTCCTTTAAATCCTCTTTTTGAGTAAAGACAAAGGAGACACTCTTTATCCCTTCACTCAAAAACTCCAGTGTTGGTCACAGACTCGGAAAGACAGTCTTCCCTTGATGTCTGGTCAATGGCAGAGACGCCTGCCTTGACCACTCCATGGTACAGCCCAGGACTCAGTCAGGGACACCTGCTGAAAACCCTGGTAGCTGCTCTCCTCCCATTCTCCTCCCCTCTACTCCTTTCCTTAAGACTTATTTCCTTTGCCAAGGGCAATATTCTGCCCTCTGTTCCTCTGTCTTCGCCTCTAGCCTGTGTCCTAAAAAACCTAAAACCTCTTCCACTGTCGCCCAATCTAAACCCAAATGTCTCATTGTTTTCTGCAATACAGCCTGGCCCCAGTGGCCAGAAAACATGACTTTCCATTTTTCTATTCTGCGGGACCTAAACAATTTCTGTCAACAAATGGGCAAATGGTCTGAAGTGCCATATGTCCAGGCATTTTTTTTATACTCCAATCTCTCCCTAATCTCTGCTCTCAATGTGACCCATCCCAAATGTTCCTTCTCTTCATTCTGCCCGCCCCTCTTGCCGCCATCAGGAACTCAGAACTCAGAACTCCTTGTCCATCGACCCTTCCAACCTTTCTCCCGCCTGCCTGTCTAAACCAGGCCCTAATCCAGGCCCTAACCACCCCCAGAGTCTCCCTCCTCTTCCTCTGCTCCCAACCCACCTCCTTAGTACCCTCCTGTTACCTCCCAGCCTCCTACTCAGTCCGACTTCCAGTTTAGTCCCATGGCTAACTCCTTTGCCCCGTCCAACAATTTCCCTTTCGTGAGGTGGCTGGAGCCGAAGGAATAGTCCAGATGCACTTTCCTTTTTCTCTGTCTGATCTCTCCCAAATCAGTCAGCATCTAGTCTCTTTCAGACCACACCAGATATATACAAGAATTTCAATACTTAACCCAGTCTTATAATCTCACCTGGAGTAATTTAAACATCATCCTTCTACTCTCACCCCTGAAAAATGCTTAATATGCATTTTATCAACCAATCAGCCCCTGACATTAGAAAAAAGCTACAAAAATGAGAATCTGGCCCTCAAACCCCACAACAGGGATTAATCAACGTCTCCTTCAGGGTGTTCAATAATAGGGAATAAGCTGCCCTGTGGCAGAGCATCTCAGAACTACAGACGCTTGTCTCTGCTGTAAGACAAACCCCATCCACACCACTGGCTCACAGACTTGAAAGCAGTGGCTAGCTGCGCCTCCCTGACCTTGTATCAAATGTCAGAAACCTGGCCATCGGCCCAAGTATGCCCGCAGCCCCGCCCTGTCTGTGCGGGCCCCCACTGGAAGTCAGACTGTCGGACTCAGTTCCCTGCTCCCAGAGCTCCTGGAGCTGCAACCCAAAGCTCCTTGACCAAATCCTTCCCAGATATCCCTGGTCTGGTGGCTGAGGACTGACGCCGTCCATACATCTCAGAAGCCCCTAGACCATCACGGACACCAAACTTTGGGTAACTCTTAGGTTGGAGGGGAAGTCCATCCCCTTCTTAATCAACACCGGGGCCACCCACTCCACGCTGCCTTCTTTTCAAGGACCTGCCGCCGTGGCCTCCATAACTGTTGTGGAAATTGATGGCAAGGTTCCCAGGCCTCTCAAAACTCCCCAAGTCTGGTGTCAATTAGGCCAGCACTCCTTTCCACATTCCTTCTTAATCATCCCCACTTGTCCAGTTTCCCTGTTAGGCTGAAATATCCTAACAAAATTTTCTGCCTCCTTAATTCGTCCTTGGCTACAGCCACACCTCATTGCCACTCTCCTCCACGAACCTGTACCTCCCTCAATAGCTCCCCATATGTCCCCCTACCTTAACCCTAGGGTGTAGAACACTCTAGGATCTGGTCGTCTATGTCTTTTTGTATTAATAATATGAAGGAAAAAGAAGAGTGGAGGGCAGTGGAATATTAGGAAGGCCGGCACAGAAAGGTGATGGGGCAGTGTTTCTCAGGGCTTCTTCAAGCAGGATTGGGGGTGGCGTGGAAACCTAAAAACAGGAAAGAATTTAGACTGCTGGAAGATCTTGGGACAATGTGTGATACTGTGGGGTTATTAGAGGAGCATTTGTCATGTTGACTGACTGGTTATCACTTGTACATGAATTTGTAGGAATTGAGAGATTAATTGGAAAACACGGGGTGCAGTCAGCCAGCCTAAAAGACCTTACAGTCTACAACACTCCAACCACCATCCACTTGTAAAATCACCCCCGGTGTGTATACTGCAGCAGGGTAAAGCTGTGTCTGCCAGATGAGCAGCCTGACTCTTCCACCCCCTCTTGGAAGTCACAAGTACTCGCCCCAATTTTAAAACTTACCCAAATTCTTGAAGACATTTAAATGCCCTGCTCCTATCTTGCCACTTCACCTCCTTCCTCTATTCCGTTTGCCAAGACGTTTCCTGGTTCCACCCTCAGGCTGCCACCCTTAACTCACTTCTAGAGTGGATAAATGACCTTCTTTTCCAAGGCACCCTGTGTGACTTTCTCCCCCATGAAGTACAACTGTGTACTTTCCTCCTCATTCTTTGTCTGCCTGTTCCTCCTGCTCCCTGGGCTGCCTGGCAGAATTGCACTTCCCCTCCTTTTATTCCCAGCTACTTCTACAAAACCCTAACCCATTCTTTGCTAAACCAATCCAACCCAACCTGGCAAAAAGTTGCTGGTTTGCATCTCTCCATCAACTACAACTTACACTGCCACTCCCATCCCTGCAATGACTTGGGTTCTTACTCACCTAACCTATCACCCTTGCTATGAAGGAAAAAGCCCCTTTTCAACTCTTAAAAATGCAGTCATTAGCTAAGTTCTCCAACACTGATGTGACAAAACATATCCTAACAGGATGCACAGTGCAGTTTCTGCACTCCTACATTGAACCACAAACACTATTTTAACTCATCAGGCCCCTTTCTGCTTCCAGTGCAATCTATCCTCAGGCTTACCTCTTGGCCACCTACTACCCCATCAATGTAACTTTACCTACAACTCCAAGCCCCAACCAACTATCAACATCTTCTAGTCACCCAAACTGCTTCATGTAGCCAAGCTGTCCACTTTATAGGACCCCCAAAAGTCAGCACCACCTCTTTGCTTAACAATCAGGGTTTTATGTTGGCAGACATACCCCTTGCATGACTATTTACCCCTGGACCATTGTAGCACAGCTCTCACAACTAATAGATGCCTTCTTATACCCACTTTTAATCATTCCTCTAAATGGCTCCTAGCAGATACAAAAAGGTACCTCCTCCAGTGGGAAAACAAAACCTCTCCTTCCACACAATTACCCTACCAAACCCATTCCAATCTTGAACAGCCACGGCCCTTGCTGGTTCCTTTGGTATCTAGGTACAAAACCCCAGTGCCTGCCACAACACTTTCTCACCTTTTCAGTTTACATTTCCAATTCTGCCTAAGCCAAGGACTTTTTTTCTTCTTCTGTGGCTCTTTCACCTACATCTGCCTTCCAACCAACTGGCAAGGCACCTATGCCTTAATTTTCCTTACTCCCAAAATCCAGTTTGCCAATGGGAATGAACACCTCCCTTTCCCCCTTGTAACTCCTACAGGACAATAAAAGGATCATTCCATTAATCCCCTTGCTTGTAGGATCAGGAGTCTCCACTGCTACAATCAGGACAGGTATAGCAGACCTTACGACCTCCATCACCACATTCTGCAGTCTCTCTAATGATTTTTCCACCAGCATTTCAGACATAACTCAAACACTATCTGTCCTCCAAGCCCAAGTTATTCCCTGGCTGCAATTGTCCTCCAAAATTGCCAAGGCCTCGACCTACTAACTGCTATGAAAAGAGTACTCTGCCTATTCCTAAATGAAAAATGCTGCTTTTATCTAAATCAATCCGGCCTAGTATATAATGCCATCAAAAGACTTAAAGGCTGGGCCCAAAAGCTCGCTAATGAGGCAAATGATTATTCTGGACCTAGCTGGCCACTCTCTAATTGGGTATCATGGCTCCTTCCATTAGCAGGCCCTTTAATATCTATCCTTTCCTTCTCATTCAGACCTTGTCTTTTCCAACTAATCTCTCAATTTCTACAAAATTGTATCTAAGCTATAACCAATCAGTTAATATGGCAAATGCTCCTTCTAACAACCCCACAATATCACCCCTTGCCCCCAAATCTCTCAGCATTGTAAAATCTCTCCCATTTTTAGGATATCACACTGCCCCCAATTCCACTCAAAGAAGCCCCGAGAAATGTCACTCATCACCCCTCTGTACCACCCCCCCAAATTTCACTGCCCCCCCACTCACTTCTTCTAGTTTTTCCTTTTTGTCTTTATAGTATTATATAAAAAGGCAGGAATGCAATGTTCTTTGAACCAATTGCACCATAGACTACACCATAGTCAAGCCACAGTGATGCCTGTGACCTGCACATACTCCTCCAGATGACCTCCCAAAGCCTGAAAGTCTGAGTCAACCTTGTGATATTGGACCTTGTGGCCTGATTAACCGACCTTGTGAAATTCCACCACTGTTCCTTCCTCAACTGATAGGTCAACCTTGTGACAGTGAACCCTGTGACACCCTACCCTCCAACTTGCAAAAACACACCCTGAATTGTAACTTTCTACTGCCTACTCTAAACCTATAAAACCAGCTCCTATCCCACCACCCTCTGCTGACTCTCTTTTCAGACTCAGCCTGCTTGCACCTGAGTGAATAAACAGCCTTGTTGCTCACACAAAGCCTGTTTAGGTAGTCTCTCCATTCAGGGCACACTTAACAAAATCAGGGACCATCACAGAATCCACTTCACTCTCCTGCTACCTCCACCAGAGCAGGTTCTGGTAACCATGACTGAGCAACCTGAAGACAAATAAAATCACAGAAATCTTTGTAGACACTCCCCAGTACCACCCTGGAGCCTGATAGCTCCACTGGATGACTAAATCCAGAAGAGATATAACAATCACTGCAGTTCAGCTCTCAGGAAGCCCCTTCCTTTAGGGAGTGGCTTGGAACTGGAGGAGCCCCCTCTTCAGGGAGCTCCTCCAGGGAACACCCTGTTGTACCTAAGAATTTGAAAAGCAGTCCTTGAGCCCCAGATCTTCCCTCTGACATAGTCTACACAAATGAGAAGGAACCAGAAAAACAATTCTGGTTATATGTCAAAACAAGCTTCTTTACTATCCCCAAAGATCACATTAACTCTCCAGCCAGCAAGAGATCCAAACCAAGAAGAAATCTCTGAATTTCCAGAAAAAGAATTCAGCAGGTTGATTATTATACTACTTAAGGAGGCACCAAAAAAAGGTGAATACCAACTTAAAGAAATTTTTAAAATGTTACAGGATATAGATGGAAAAAATCTCCAGAGAAATTGATAACAAATATAAAAAACAATCGCAATTTCTGGAAATGAATGATACACTTGCAGAAATGCAAAATACACTAGAAAGTCTCAACAATAGACTCAAACAAATAGAAGAAAGAACTTTAGAGCTCAAAGACAAGGCTTTCAAATTAACCAAATCCAACAAAGACAAAGAAAAAAATTTTTAAATGAACAAAGGAAGAGGTTTGAGATTATGTTAAATGACCAAATCTAAGAATAATTGGTGTTCCTGAGGATGAAGAGAAATCTAAAAGTTTGGAAAACATATTTAGGGGAATAACCGTGGAAGACTTCCCTGGCCTTATTAGAGCTCTAGACATCCAAACACAAGAAGCTTAAAGAACATCTGGTAAATTTATCACAAAAAGATAATCACTTAGACACATAATCATCAGGTTATCTAAAGTCAAGATGAAGGAAAGAATCTTAAGATCTGTAGGCAAAAGCATCAGGTAACCTATAAAGGAAAACCTACCAGATTGACAATAGATTTTTCAGGCAGAAACCCTACAAGCTAGAGGAACTAGGGGTCCTATCTTTAACTTTCTTAAACAAAACAAATAGCCAATGATTTTGTATCCAGTGAAACTAAGCTTCATAAATGTAGGATAAATAAAGTTATTTTCAGACAAACAAATGCTGAGAGAATTCTCCACTACCAAGCCAGTATTACAATAACTGCTAAAAGGAGCTCTAAATCTTGAAACAAATTTTCAAAATACACCCAAAGAGAACTTCCTTATAGAATAAATTTCACACAGCCTATAAACAGTAATGAAATGGGAAAGTAAAGAAGGTATTCAGGGAACAACTGGCACAATTAATAGAATAGTACCTCATATCTCAATACTAATGTTGAATATAAATGGCCTAAATGCATCACTTAAAGGATACAGAATGGCAGAATAGATAATAATTCACCAAGCAAGTATCTGCTGTCTCCAAGAGACTCACCTAACATATAAAGACTCACATATAATTAAGGTAAAGGGATGGAAAAAGATATTCCATGTAAATGGACACCAAAAGTGAGCAGGAGTAGCTATCCTTATATCAAACGAAATAGACTTTAAAGTAATATCAGTTAAAAAATACAAAGAGGAACATTACATAATGATAAAAGAACTAATCCAACAAGAATATATCACAATCCTAAATATATATGCACCTAATACTGGAGCTCCCACATTTATAAAACCATTACTATGAAACCTAAGAAATGAGATGGATGGCAACACAATAATAGTGAGGGACTTCAATACTCCACTGACAGCACTAGACTGGTTATCAAGACAGAAAGTCAACAAACAATGGACCTAAACTGTAAAATAAATGGACTTTACAAATATTTACTGAACATTCTACCCAACAACTGCAGAATATACATTCTATTCATCAGCACATGGAACATTCTCCAAGATAGACGTTATGATAGGGCACAGAACATATATCAATAAATTTAAGAAAATCAAAATTATATCAAGTATTCTCAGATCACAGTGGAATAAAATTAGAAATCAACTCCAAAACGAATTCTCAAAACCATGAAAATACATGAAAATTAAATAATCTGCTCCTGAATGATCATTTAAATCAAGATAGAAATTTTAAAAAATTTGAACTGAATGGTAATAGTGATACAACATGTAAAAACCTCTGGGATAAAGAAAAGCTGGTGCTACAAGGATAGTTCCTAGCATTAAATGCCTATGTTAAAAGTCTGAAAGAGCACAAATAGGCAATCTAAGGTCACATCTTAAGGAATTTGAGAGACAAAAGCAAACCAAACCCAAACTCAGCAGAAGAAAAGAAACAACAGAGATCAGGGAAGAGCTAAATGAAAGAGCTAAAAAAAATTACAAAAGGTAAATGAAACAAAAAATTGGGTTTTTGAAAAGATAAACAAAATTGATAGACCATTAGCAAGATTAACCAATGAAAGAGGATAGAAGATCCAAATAAGCTCAGATAGAAATGAAACGGGAGATACTACAACTGACACCACAGAAATACGAAGGATCACTCAAGGCTACTAGAAACACCCTTATGCACACAAACTAGAAAATCTAGATGAGACTGATAAATTTCTGGAAATATACAGCCCTTCTAAATTATGCAAAAAAGAAACAGAAACTCTGAACAGACTAATAACAAGCAGCGAGATCAAGATGGTAATGAAAAAAATTGCCAACAAAAAAATATCCAGGACCAGATGGATTCACAGTTGAATTCTATCAGACGTTCAAAGAAGAACTGGTACCAATCCTATTGACATTATTCCAAAAGATAAAGAAAGAGGGAATCCTCCCTAAATCATTCTATGAAGCCAGTATCACTCTAATACCAAAACCAAGATAGACCATAACACAAAAGAAAACTACAGACCAATATCCCTGATGAACATATATGCAAAAATCCTCAAGAAAATACTAGCTAACTGAATCCAACAGCATATCAAAGCAATAATCCACCACGATCAAATGGGTTTCACACCAGGAATGCAAGGATGGCCTAACATATGCAAGTGTGATACACCACATAAACAGAATTTAAAAAATCACATGATCATCTCAATAGATGCAGTAAAAGCATTTGACAAAATTCAGCATCGCTTTATGATTAAAAGCCTTAGCAAAATTGGCATAGAAGTGACATGCCCTCAGGTAATAAAAGCCATCTATGACAAATGCACAGCCAACATTATACTGAACAGGGAAAAGTTGAAAGCACTCCCCTTGAGAACTGGAACAAGACAAGGATGTCCACTTTCATCACCTCTATTTAACATAGTACTGGGAATCCTAGCTAGACAAATCAGTCACAAGGAAGAAATAAAAGGCTTCCTAATCAGTAAAGAGGAAGTCAAACCATCACTGTTCACTGATAATACGATAATATACCTAGAAAACTCTAAAGACTCATTTAAGAAGCTCCTAGATCTGACAAATTCAGCAAAGTTTCAGGATACAAAATCAATGAATACAAATCAGTAGCAGTGCTATACACCAACAGCAACCAAGGTAAGAACCAAATAAAAAACTCAACCCCTTTCCCCACTGCAAACAAACAAACAAAAAAACTTAGGACTAGATCCAACCAAGGAAGTTAAAGACCCCTACAAGAAAAACTACAAAACACTGCTAAAAGAAATCATAGATGACACAAACAAATGGAAACATGTCCCATGCTCACGAACAGGTAGAATCAATATTATCAAAACGACCCTACTGCCAAAAGCAATCTACAAATTCAACACAAATTTCGACAAAATAACATTATTATTCTTTACAGAACTAGAAAACACAATCCTAAAATTCATCTGGAATCAAAAAAGAGCCTGCATAGCCAAGGCAAGACTAAGCAAAAAGAATGAATCTGGGGGCCTCACATTACTCTACTTCAAACTCTATTATTAAGGCTATAGTCTTATGGTACTGGTATAAAAATGGCACACAAATCAATGGGACAGAATAAAGAACCCAGAAATAAAGCCAAATACTTTATCCAACTGGTCTTTGACAAACAAAAACATAAAGTGAGGAAAGGACACCCTATTTAACAAATGGTGCTGTGATCGTTGGCTAGCCACATGTAGGAGAATGAAACTGGATCCTCGCCTCTCACCTTACACAAAAATCAAGATGGATCAAAGGCTCAAATCTAAGACCTAAAACCACAAACGTTTTGAAAGACAGCATTGAGGAGTGGGAGAGGGTGGGATGGTCAGATAACATGAGCTCGAAAAGAGGAAGGAAGAAACATCTGATCTTCATGAACGTGCTGGTTGTTGTTTGCTCCTTCCCCTGTAAAACCAGTCTTCACTCACATCTACCCAGTCTGAGGTCCTAGAAGGCTGTTGCCTAAGGCCTACGACATCACTCAGTCCTCTTTCAATTTGCTTATAGGTGGATTTAGCCAAAGCGAGTTGTGAGCAGAAGATTGGGAGCCAGCAGGAAAGACAAGTTGCTGTTTCTTTCAGGCTTTCTCCTTCATGCCACACCTCTTCCAGTAGCATCTGAATTCTTCTAAGACGACAGCTCCTGGGGAGTAGCCTGTCCCCAACATCTCACACCCTCACAGGATTCTGTAAACACGTTTCTTTTCCTTGCTTTTTAGCCCAAGGGGTGGTAAGGCCTCCCCATTTTTGCTAATGTCTGCATGTCTTAAGATCCTTTATTTTACCCCATAACTCACCTACTTCTCTGGAAGCAGTCAGTTATTAAATGGCTTTCATTTAGCCAATACAAGTTCATTCTTTGCCTGCTGTGTCCCTCCGTGATACAAGAGGGAGAGGGAATTGTCAGAAACCTTACATGAACTAGTAGCTACAAGTATGTGAACTATGGGAGAACGAGCATTTTCTATGCCTGGGGTCTGTAGGGGAAGCGAAGTCAACAAGCTGCTTCAGGAATAGTCAGGGAAAATGCTGCACTAAGCTGGCCATCCTTTGTTAAGGAGTAACAAGACCAAAGTTTAAGATTTCTCTCTAAATTTTGGATGAGAGAAGCAGAGGTAAGTTAGAAGTAGCCACTCAAAAAGGTAGAAAGCCAAGGAACAGTGAATTGTGCTGCATGGGTTAAAATTAAAATAAAGAATAATGACATAACAGAAAAATAAAGGAACAAAAACTATTCAATATTTGGACACAATTAACAACAGGTGGTCTTAATCTGCTATGGGTGGGAACTGGAAATTGTCTATTTTGTTTATCATAGGCAAATTATTTTGGCCAGAGACCAGAGTGAATTTTCTTTTTTTGTTTGCTCAGGTTTCCCAGCCAGCCGCTTATTGTGAAAAGCTGTTCTAGTGTTTGCAGCCCTCTCACACTCAAGAATAATAACAGTTAGGAGTTTGGATTCTGAATGACAAGACATATAAAGAAGGCCAATGGAATGGCCTTTACTGTGAAAAACTGGTGACAGATCAGTAGAAATTAGTGAACTCAGTAGAACTTAGGAAGACACAAAATATTTGATAGTTGGTAGTTTGTCTTTTTTAAAAAACGTTTTCTTTTTAAGCTACAGGCAAAGCTTTACTTTAATTTCTGGATGTTTTCTGAAAAGTTAAATAAATGTGGAAGTGCTATCAAATATCTATGTTTCCAATATCCAGAATTAGTTAATGTTAATATTTTGGCAACATTTGCTTCAGATATACTTTATATATGAAAGAAATAAAATATTACTGAGACAGTTGAAGTCTTTTTCATTCTTATTTCCTCTTTACTTCTCCCCAAATATATTTTCATTAGTTTAGTTTATATAATTCCAGTTTGTGTTTTTATATTTTTACTACCTACTTTAAAAACATCCAAGCAAAACATATAATGTTATATTATGTTTTTCAATTTTATATGACTGCTTTCATATTTTACGTATGTTATTGCATCTTGCCTTTTAAATTTATTCTTATTTGGGGGAATCTTTTCATATTGATACAGGCAGTTCAAGATCATTGAATTTAATTGCTATGTGGCAGCCTGTCTCAGGCAGAGTTCTTCAACTTAACCACTGAACCTAAGACAATGATTTGAGTGACTTCTTTCTCAGTTCTCCCAAGGACAATACATAACCAGGACCATTCTAGATATGTTGCAATTAGTTAATTTGGTATATTTAATGGATGCCTTAGGCCACTGAAATTTTCTCCCTAAACTGCACTTGAAAAAGTCTGCTCTGTTTTATCACTTTGCTACATTTTATTTCTCTATTCCCCATGCTGACAACATTTAAATGTTTCCAAAATGTTACTTGAACAAATACATTTCCCTCTAAAGATCTCCTGGCTTAAGTACAAGAATTTCCCTGGGTCATGAATCTAGAAACTAAATTTCTAATTTAGGGATGGGAATATTTTAAATTTTACTAGAGATTGCAATATTATTCTCCAAAATAGTTGTACTCTTTTAACAGCATTGAGAACTCACACCCCCCACATTCCTATCAATATTTGATATTGTCAGACTTCAATTTTTGCTAATTTGGTGTTAGTGAAATAGCATGTTATATTTGTTCCCTTTGATTATGCATAAAGAAAGATATGCATTTTTGTATGTTTGTTAACTATCCAGGTTTCTTCTTCTATGAATTTCCTGCTCAAATCCTTTGCCCTTTTCCCCATTTGGTTTTTATCTTTTTTTTTTTTTTTTGGCTGGGGTGTGGTTTGGTGGGACTTTCATAAACAAAATTTTAAATTAATACTAATTCTTTGGTTGTTATATAAGTTTCTCTCAGTTTGTGTCTCATATTTTCTCTATGTTTATGGTTCTCTTTTATATAACAGAAGATTTACATATTTATATAATCAAATTTATTAATCTTTCCCTTTATAAGATGTGCCTTTTCTGTCATGTCTAAAACAATTTTTTCTACAATAGGGTCATAAAGATATTCTCATGTAATTGTTGCTAAAAACTTTTCTGAAGCTACTTAGATCTGTAAACCATGTAGAATTTATTGTGTACATATTTTTCCTAAAAGGAAGACAATTGTTTAAGCAGCATTTGTTAACAAATTCCATCCTTTTATAACTGATTTGTAATGGTACTTTTATAATATGTTAGCCAAATTTTGTATACAATAAGAGCTACTTCTGGCTTCCCTGTTTTGTTCTAGTGATCTATTTGTGTATCCATGCAATAAAACCCAAATGGCCTTAATTGCTATTGCCTTCTACCATCTTGATATATGCTAAACCAAATTCCCAATCTTCTTTTTCAAAATTCTCTTGGGCATGCAGTTTTCGTTCAATTAATAATTATTTAGTGTATATGTGTTAGACACTAGAGATATAGCAGTGAACAAAATGACATAGCAGTGAACAAAATGCTCTTATGTAGCTTACATTTTAGTTGTGGTTAAAGACAGAAAAAAATTGGTTAAAGACAATACGTCAAGGGATGGTAAGAACTATGAATGAGAGCAAGCAACATAAGGTGATAAAGCATGATAGGGTAATGGGAATTCTGTTCTAGTCTTAGACATTTAGTCTTACATATAGATTTCAGAATCAGTGTTCCTATTTTCAAAAACATATATTAAATTTCACTGAAATTTTATTAACTTATAGATTGATTTAGGGAGATTTGATATCTTGACACTGTTAAATCTTACAATTAGTAAACAATGTAGGATTAATGCTACTACTGGGAAAGACAGAGCAGTAGCAACTGTATTTGTCTTTCTACTTAAAACAATTAAAACTGAAAATGTATGAAAGAATTAAAGACAGTAGACTTCAGATAATGAAGGAAATGGTCCCTAAGAGACAGGAAATAAATGAAGTAGCTTACAATTGCCCCCCAGCTTATTGCTTTGAAACAATTTCTGGGTCACAATGCAGAAAGGGCAAGCCTGACAGACTCTTAAGCTGCAAAGACAGAGTTAAGCCAATGTGACGGAGCTAACTCCGTGAGACAAAGCTCAGCTCAAGTTTGCAGGGAAGAGCACTGGAGAGTAGAGAGCTACACAGAAAAAGAACTCCAGACATGTGCAGAGGGTTCCACTTAGGTTATTTGGTAGAATAACTGATCAGTGAATGTGTGTGAGGAAACTACCCAAAGCTTGAGAAAGAACCACTTAACAGCATCAGAGAGAGAGTACCAGCATTTACAAAGGACCAAGAATAATGTCTGCTTCCACCAGCCAAAATGGAAGACCTCTTCATTCACAGAACACTGCGAAAAATATCCGGAAAGATCTTATTTCAGTAATGAGGTACTACTAGCCTCAGACAAATATTCTATTCTTTTCTAAAGATCTTTTAACACAAGATCTGAAAGTATCAAACTTTTCCCAAGTAACTGCACTGTGCCCTCCAGAACAAAGCTCCTCTTTTTTTATCTTTTGGGAATACAAACATATTGAGCACCCAACAAGGTTAAACTCACCACATCTGCATTCAGTAAGAAAATTACCCATCATGCCAAGCAGCAGAAAAATATGAGAGATAATGAGGAGAAAATTAAGTAATCAAAATTTATATAAATGTTAGAATTAGCAAAGAAGGATATTAAAATAGTTCTTATAGTTGTACTCAGTATGCTCTATACCTAGAGGAGAGATTGACTATGTTAAGTAGAGACATGGAAAGTATCAAAAGAGAATATATCTACATCTTCCAATTTAAAATTATAAAGATGAAACTTCATTGCCTATGATGAAAATATACTAGATTGAATTAGTAGGATTATGGCAGAATAGATATTACAAAAGATAAGATTGGAGAACCTAAAGACTTAAAGAAATTCAAAATAAAATGGTAAGAAAAATAATAAACAGAATATCAGTGACTCATGGGACAACTTCAAGCATTCAAATATATGTGTAATTGGAATTTCCAAAGGAGGATTGGGAGTAGAAAATTATTTGAATAAATAGCCAAATTTGTTTTAAATTTGATGAAAATTATAAACACAGATCCAATAACCACAGGCACTCCAAGAATTAAAAAATGAGGAAAACTGCAATAGTCACATCATAATCAAAATGTTCAACATTAATGATAAAGAGAACATTTTAAATGTAACCAGACATGTTACCTACAGAGAAAAAAGAAAGGTGGCAGCAGAAAGATGAGGATATAAATTATGTCAACTATGTTTTCTGGCCACAATAAAATTAAAGTAGAAATTAATATCAGAAAGAACTGTCAAAAATTCCTAAATTTTAAAAACCAAATTTGTTTTAAGATAGTTTATTGGGTAAAGAAGGAATCTTAAAAAAAATTAAAATATCTTAAACTGAATAAAAATGAAAACAAAGAATATAGATACTTGTACATCATTGCTAAAGTAGCAATTAAAGGAAAATTAATGTAAATAATACTTATATTAAGAAACATAGGAAGTCCCAAATCAAAGACTTTATGTTCTATCATAAGAAACTAGAAAAAGTAAGGCAAATATAGCACAAAACAACAATGAGGAAGAAAACAATAAAGATGAGGGTAGAAATCTATAAAATGAAAACAAAATCTATTTCATTGAGAAGAACAAAAATATTGATAAATATCTAGCCAGGCTAATTTAAAAAAAAAAGGAAAAAAATCTTATATCACCAATATGATGATGTCACTCTACAGGTAATACAAATTCTACAGGTATTACAAAGATAGTAAAGATAATAATACAAAAAATGTTTTGCCAATAAATCTAACAAGTTAGAGGAAATAGATTAATTAATTGAAAGAAACTATAAAAAGCTCACTCACAAAGAAATAGATAACTTGAATAACTACTAAAGAAATTGAATTTGTAGTTAAAACTTTTCCACGCAGAAAACTATAGGCTTGGATGGTATCAACAAGCAATTTTACCAACATTAAAAAAAAAATGCCAATCCTACACAAATTCTTCCAGAATATTGAAGCAGAGAAAATCCTTCCCTACTCATTATGTTAGGCTAGCATTACTGTGATTCTAAAATAAGACAATGAGATCACAAGAAAAGAGAGCTACATTTCAATACTCCACATGGATATAGAGGTAAAAATTCTTAACATAATTTTAACATATTGAATCCAACAATATACAAACAGGAACAATGTATTATCACCAAATGTAGTTTTCCCAGGAATGCAAGATTGCTTTAACCTTAAAAAAGTCAATCAACATACTTAATCATATTAACAAACTGAAGAAGAACAAGCCTATGATGCTGTCAATAGATTCAGGAAGAACATTTGGCGAAAATCTAAACTATTTTCCTGATAAAAACTCTCAGCAACCTAAGAAAAAAAGGAAACTTTTAGAACTTCATTAAATTTACAGTTAATTTTATCCTTAGTGATGCAAAGATTTAATATTTTTGCCTAAGATAAGAAAAAAAGGAATAATATTTGCTCACAGTAATTTATTTATTTGTTTGTTTTTTTTTTGAAGAATAAAAGAGAGAAAGAGAGAGGGGAAGTTTTTTTTTTTTTAAGAGAAAGAAAGAAGTAGAATAAAAGAGAAAAAAGAAAGAGGGAGAGAGAACGAGAATCTTGCTCTGTTGCTCAAGATTTCATTTAAATCTATGAAATGCTCATGCAATTACTAAAAAGTGATTTATTTCCTATTATGTGATCACTTTTAGAATAGGCATGATATAATATTGAAAAAAATATATGTTTTGTGGATATGGGGTGGTAGGTTCTGTAAATATGTATTAAATTTGCTTGTTCCAGGTCTGAGTTCAAATCCGGGTTTTTTTTTTTTCTTCTTTGCTCTCCATTAGGTTGGTAGATCTACCTCCATCCCTTTATGTTAAGTCTTTGTGTATTCTTGCCTACAAGAAAGGTCTGAATACACCATACCGATGGGTTTAAACTTTTTATTCAGTTTGTCTAACTGTATGTTTTGATTGGGGCATTTAATCCCTTTAAGTTTAGGCTTAATATTGATATATGTGAATTTAATACTGTTATTTAAGGCTAACTAGCTGTTCGCCCATTAGTTGATGTAAATTCTTCATTGTTGTAATATTCTTTATTTTTTGATAAGTTTTTAGGATAACTGATGCTGGTTGTTCGTTTCTGTATATAATGTTTCTTTCAGAAGTTGTTGCAAACAGGCCTGGTGGTAATGAAGTCTCTGAGTTCTTGCTTGTTCGCAAAAAATTTTATTTTTCCTTGGCTTGTAAAACTTAGTTTGGCTGGATATGTGATTCTGGGTTAAAAGTTTTTTTCTTTAAGGATGTTAAATATTAACCCTCACTCTCTTCTGGCTTGTAGAGTTTCTACTGAGACATCTGCTGTGAGTCTGATAGGCTTCCCTTTATGGGTAACCTGGCCTTTCTCCCTGGCTGCCCTTAGTATTTTCTCCTTTATTTCAATCCGAGTAAATCTGACAATTATGTGTCTTGGGGTTGATCTTCTTGAGGAATATCTTTGTAGGGTTCTCTGTATTGCCTAGAGTTGAGTATTGTCATGCCTTGCTAGTTTAGGAAAATTTTCCTGGATAATATCCTGAAAAATATTTTCCAACTTGGATTCATTCTCTTCGTCACTTTCAGGTATACCTATTAAGCATAAATTAGGTCTTTTCACATAGTCTCAT
>CAUYQU010017914.1:0-14406 GCA_963574635.1 Cheracebus regulus | reverse complement strand
AACCAATAGCAGCTAAGCCTTAACAACCAATAGCAGCCGAGTTTTAACAAGCCAAGTCCTAGGTCAAGGCTTGTAACTTACCCAATAGCAGTCTTGCTCTCCCACAACCAATCGAGCTGTTTCACTCCCTATAAAACCCCCTGTCTGTGAGGAGTCTGTGCGACTTCTCCGGCCCTTCCTGTCCAGACTGCAGAACCTCACCTGGGAGCCTGAATAAATTCCCTTGCATTGGATTATTTTGGTGCTGGCCTCAGTTTCTTCGTTTTATTCTTGGAAACAAACCTCATACCCTCGAGCTAGAAAAATATGTTCTTTTTTTTTTTTTTTTTTAAGACAGTCTCGCTCTGTCACACAGGCTGGAGTGCAGTGGTACAATCTCAGCTCACTACGACCTCTGCCTCCCCAGTTCAAGAGATTCTCTTGTCTCAGTCTCCTGAGTAGCTGGGATTACAGCCATGCACCACCACGCCTGGCTAATTTTTTGTTTGTTTTTTTTTTTAAAGGCAGGGTTTCACCATGATGCCCAGGCTGGTCTTGAACTCCTGAGCTCAGGCAATCAGCCCACCGTGGCCTCCCAAAGTGCTAGGATTACAGGCGTGAGCCATTGTGCCTGGCCTAATTTTTATATTTGTAGTAGATATGGGGTTTCACCATGTTGGTCAGGCTGGTCTCAAACTCAGGACCTCTTGATATGCCCACCTTGGCCCCCCAAAGTGCTGGGATTTCAGGCATGAGCCACCGCACTGGGCCCATTTTTAATTTGTTTGGAAACAAGACCATAGGACCTGGTGTGGTCCCTAACATAATATGTGCTGAGTGCTCCAAGCCATGTCAGCCAAACCTTCCACACTACTCCCAGGACCACCTGTCAGGCCCCACCTATGGGTTGGGTGTCCCCTTACAGGCCAATAGGACCTCAGGTAGGAGCTTCATGAGAGAGAAAGGGGACAAAGCTGAACTCCTACCTGGAACTCCAAACACGAAGCCTTCATCCACACAGGAGCCACTGTGGTTGTGAGACAGCCCTCCTGAGGTGCTTCTGACCTGAGAGGACAAAAGAGCTGCTTGGTTTGGAGGGAAAAGGCCTAAATAAAGTCACCCTGACCCCTAGGCCACTGGGTCTTGCCTCCACTCTCAGAACAGCCTAAATATGGCCAAAGAAATGCCGCCTATGGCCAGGCGTGGTGGCTGATGCCTGTAATCCCACCACCTTGGGAGGCCAAGACAGGAGGATTGCTTGAGCTCAAGAGTTTGAGTTTGAGACCAGGTTGGGCAACATAGCGAGACCCCACCTCTACAAAAAAAATTTTTTTTTGAGACGGAATCTTGTTGTCAGCCAGAGCAATCTTGGCTCACTGCAACCTCCACTCCTGGGTTCAAGCGATTCTTCTGCTTCAGCCTCCTGAGTAGGTGAGATTACAGGTGCACGCCACCACACCCAGCTAATTTTTGTATTTTTAGTAGAAACGGGGTTTCACCATGTTGGCCAGGCTAGTCTTGGACTCCTGACCTCAGGTGATCAACCCACCTCGGCCTCCCAAAGTGCTGGGATTACAGGTGTGTAGAAAATGAGATAGAAGTTCCTCTTCAAAGCATCCTTGGCTGTCCCAGATATTCACCATGACATGTCTAGACAAGCCCAGGCAAGCATTAGATCATAGCTTCCTTCTTTTTCCCTATTTGGAAATACTTTTGGCTTTCTCAGCATTCCACAGGTTACTTCCTTTTTCTTTGTTCTCCCTTGCCTTTACCTATCTAAGGAAGTTTTAAGTTGTTAGCCAAACAGGTAAAGCCTAGAATGTGAGGTCCTGTTCCAGCCAATGGAAACAGGACACAGCAGTAAGGTGAATGCATTAGATTATAAATGCTCCTGTCACCTTTGTTCTAGTGTGCTCTCATTGCAGGACTGCTGGTGAGTGGCACCCTTTCTGCAGAAAGCAAAACTGTCTTGCTGAGAGATCTGTTCTCTCAGTGTTGGTTTCGTTTCTTTGCGACACCAAGTGCTGACACCTGTTTGCAACAATTTTGGTGGCCCATACGGGGATCGAACCTGTGACCCTGGTGTTATCAGCACTAGCCTGGAGATCATGCTCTCATCAAAGGGTAGAAAGAAGGAAAACTCAAGCCAGCCTGGGAAGGATCCTATCTCATGCCATTCGTACAGCTGGATGTGGGTGGACACACCATACTAGAGTCAAGAAAGCACCACCACTGTCCAAGTTAAAGAAAATTTGATTTCTATATACCTTATATATGGCTTCTCTTTCCTTCCTTATTCTGTTTCTAGCTCTTTTGTCATTAATGTAACCAAGTCAGACTCATCTCAGACTATTGCCTTTGATGCTTGCTCTGTTATACCTTGTGGGAATGTAAAAGGTCAGCAACAACTAACTTCTTTAAACAAATATCTGTGTCCTGGCCCTCTAATTGGCACAATTATGCCTAGCTCTCGTCGCTGTGATCACCTGCAGCTGAGACATCAGTTTTTTGTCCCTACACTCTGGCAATCTGTAGCAGTTGGGATAATGTCCTTTGAACTACCCAGGACCAAGGCTGAACTTCTGCAGGAGGGGTTTGTGCTGATCTGAAGCCCCTCCTCCATTTTACTAAAGGAACTGCCCCTTCCAACTGTCAGTCTTACCAATGTAACCCTCTCCTTCTATCACTGCTTCCACCTTAACTAACTCTGGACCTACGCTTAGTTGCATTTATGGAATAGGGATTAATGTAAATAGGAAAGACACCCTAGGCATTTTTCAGGTACATATTGTTTCCCCTTCTTTATTAACATCGATGGCCTCAGTTTTAGGCCTGACACTGGTTGTACCCACACTTAATGATAAAACTAAAGTATCTATTATAAAGGTGAAAGATCTAAGACAGACTTTAGCCATTGAGACAGGATACTGAGATGCAAATGCCTGACTGGAATGGATTAAATATTCCATCTGCACCCTGAATAAAAGCAACTGTTATGCTTGTGAGCACAGGAGACTAGAGGTATGGATTGTACCCTTTTCATTGGATGGTCTCCTCGTCAGCCAGGTAGGGACTCTATGGTGGTTCTGTAAGAATCCCACAGCCTAGGATAACCTGTTGTGCCAAGCTCTCTGTCTGTTGTTTCCCAAAACGACACCCTGCAGGTCAGGCCCGGAGGGCAATTCAGCTTCGTGCCTCTCATGGCAGGGGGAGAATTTGGCATTCCTTAGGAGCATAGGAGGATGCAAAGAGCTCACACCCTTTCAAGAGCTTACTCCTCAGTGCGCCCTTAACCATCCCCAAGCAGATGTACGGTGGTACTGTAGGGGCCTTTACTGGATACTCTATCACGTAATTGGAGTGGCACTTGCACTGTAGTCCAATTGGTCATCCCTTTCACCCTGGCATTTCATCAATCTGAGAAAGTAACGAAAAACGCTGTAGGTCAAGAGAAGCTCCCTATGAGTCTTTTGATCCTGAAGTTTATACAGATGCCATTGGAGCCTGCAAGGAGTGTCAGATGAGTTTAAAGCACATAGTCAAATAGCTGCAGGGTTTGAATCTATGCTGTTCTGGTAGATAACCACCAATAAAAATGTAGACTGGATACATTATATTTATTATAATCAGCAACATTTTGTGAACTATACCAGAGATGCCATTAAAGGGATGGCTGAACAATTAGGACCCATCAGCCAAATGGCCTAGGAAAATAGGATAGCTTTAGATGTGATATTAGCAGAAAGAGGAGGTGTCTGTGTCATGATTGGAACCCAAGACTGTAGCTTTATCCCCAACAATACTGCCCCTGATGGAACTGCAATGAAGGCACTGCAAGGTTTAACAGCCTTATCTGATGAACTTGCCAAAAGTTCTGGAATCAACAGCCCTTTTGCCAAAATGATAGAAAACTGGTTCAGCAGATGGAAAGGGATTTTAACCTCAATCCTCTCCTCATCAGCCCTCGTCATTAGTGTATACTTATGCTTGTAGGATCCTGCATTATCCCCTGTCTCCAAGGTTTCATACAAAGGCCTGTCTCTACTATGCCCACTAAATTGTTTCCCAGTCTGCTTCCACCTTACTCAGAGAGACTACTTCTTTTAGAAAATCAAACAGAACAATTGAGTCAGGACATGTTAAATAAGTTTGAAGAGGAATTATAAAATAAAAGAGGAGTAAATTGTATACATTTATCAAATGTCTGTTGAATAAAAAAAAAGATATATAATAAGTGAATCAGCACATGGAAAGGTGCTTAAAATCATTAGACATTAGGCAAATGCAAATTAAAACCAGAGTGACATGCCACGTCACACCCATGAATGGCTCGATTTGAAAGATTGACAATATTAAATATCGGCAAGGAAGTGGAGCAACTGGACTGTTCTTAGTGCTAGTGGGTACAGTTATTCTGGATAGCAGCTTAGTGGTCTTTCATAATTACAGTGAAACATACACTGACTACATGATCCACCAACTCTATTCCCAGGAATGCACCCAAGAGAAGTGAAAGCACGTTTCCTGAAAAAGACACATCCAAGCACGTGGAGATCAGCTTTATGCTCTCTAGTCCAAAAGGAGAGACAATCCAATTTCCATTGCCAGATAATACGATCAATTATTAAAGATATGCTAATCTCTCATTATATTACTAGCATGGAACAAAATTTCTTGTTTTATTCATAAAACTTTTATTTATTTATTTTTAGAGAACAGGGTCTCACTACATTGCCCAGGCAGACTTCAAACTCTTGGGGGTCAAGGGATCCTCCTGCCTCAGCTTCCCCAGTAGTTGGGACTACAGGTGGGTGTGTCACTGTGCCTAGCAAAATGAATGTTGAGGCCAGGCGAGTGGCTCATGCCTGTAATACCAACACTTTGGGAGCCAAGATAGGTGGATCACCTGAGGTCAGGGGTTCAAGACCAGCCTAGCCAACATGGCGAAACCCTGTCTCAACTAACAATACAAAAATTTGCCCAGTGTGGTGGTGCAGACCTGTAATCCCAGCTATTCAGGAGGATGACGCAGGAGAATCACTTGAAGCTGGGAAGCAGAGGTTGCAGTGAGCCAAGATCACGCCACCACACTCCAGCCTGGGTGACAGAGGGAGACTCTGTCTCAAAAAAAAAAAAAAAAAAAAAGTTGAGGCCAGGCCCTGTGGCTCACACCTGTAATCCCAGCACTATGGGAGGCCAAGGCAGGCGGATTGCTTGAGGCCAGGAATTTGGCACCAGTCTGGGCAATACGCCAAGACTCCATCTCTACACAGAATAGAAAAATCAGCCGGGTGTGGCAGTGTATGTCTGTAGTCCCAGCTACTTGGGAGACAAAGGTGGAAGGATCACTTGAGCCTGGGAGGTCGAGGCTACAGTGAGCTGTGATTGCAGCACTGCATTCCAGCCTAGGCAACAGCGTGAGGCCCTGTCTTACAAAAAAAAATTTTTAATTAAAAACTTTTAAAAAAAGAAAGACTAGAGTTAAGAAGAAGTTGAAAGATATAACTTGTAAGTAGTATATTAAATTAAAAAGTAAGAAGTGGTGTATCTGAGGCCTGCCATGGGAGTTCACACCTGTAATCCCAGCACTCTGGGAGGCCGAGGCAGTCAGATCACCTGAGGTCAGGAGTTTGAGATCAGCCTGGCCAAATGGCGAAACCCATCTTTACCAAAAATACAAAAATTAGCCAGGCATGGAGGCGTGCGCCTCTAATCCCAGCGACTCAGAAGGCTAAGGCAGCAGAATCGCTTGAATCCAGGAGGCGGAATTTGCAGTAAGCCAAGATTGCACCACTGCACTCCAGACTGGGCAATAGAGTTAGACTCTAAAAAAAAAAAAAGTGGCGTATCTGACTATATGAGCTTTTAAAGATGTCAAAAATAAAAAATCAAACTATTAAAATGCAAACTGACCAGAAAAATATTTGCACCAAATCTGACCAAAGGGTTAATATCTTCATTACATGAGAAAAATCCTTATTAAGTGGTTTTTTAAAAATGTCTTCAGGTCGGGCATGGGAGCTTATGCCTGTAACCCCAGCACTTTGGGAGACTGAGGCAGGCACATCACCTGAGGTCAAAAGTTTGAGACCAGCCTGACCAACATGGTGAAACCCCATCTCTACTAAAAGTACAAAAATTAGCCAGGCATGGTGGCACATGCCTGTAATCCCAGCTACTTGGAGGCTGACGCAGGAGAATTGCTTAAACCCGGGAGGCAGAGGTAGCAGTGAACCAAGATTGTGCCATTGTACCCCAGCCTGGACGACAAGAGTGAAACTCTGTCTCAAAAAATAAAAATAGTCTCCAATGGGCCAGGCGCGGTGGCTCACACACACCTGTAATCCTAGCACTTTGGGAGGCCAAGACGGGTAGATCACTGGAGGCCAGGAGTTCGAGATCAGCCTGGCTAACATGGTAAAACCCTGTCTCTACTAAAAATACAAAAAAATGAGCTCGGTGGGTGGCATGTGCCTCTAATCCCAGCTACTTGGGAAGCTGGCACATGAGAATCATTTGAACCCAGGAAGTGGCAGTTGCAGTGAACTGTGATCATGACACTGCACTCCGCCTTGGGGTAAGACGGTCTCAAAAAAATATGCAAATGCACCTGGGGTGGTGGTGCATGCCTGTGGTCCCAGCTACTGGGAAGGCTGCGTGGAAGAGGATCAACTGAGCCTGGGGGGTTAAGGCTGCAGTGAGCCATGATTGCACCACTGTACCCTAGCCTGAGATACAGAGCATGGCCCTGTCTCAGAAAAAAAAGTCTCCGATGAATAAATGGGAAGAAGACATAAACCTATCATTTGGCCAGAAGCGGTGGCTCATGCCTGTAAGCCCAGTACTTTGGGAGGTCAAGGTGGGTGGATCACGATGTCAGAAGATCAAGACCATCCTGGCCAACATGGTGAAACCCCTATCTCTACTAAAAAGAAAAATTAGCCAAGCGTGGTGGCACATGCCTATAGTCCCAGCTACTTGGGAGGCTGAGGCAGGAGAATCACTTGAACCCAGGAGGCAGAGGCTGCAGTGAGCTGAGGTCACACCACTGTGCTCCAGCCTGGGCACCAGAGCAAGACTGCTGCAAAAAACAAAAACACCTATCATTTAAAAGACTATAACCAGTAGACAAATACGTGAAATAAGGCTCAGTTTTTCTAATCAGAAAAGAAGTGAAAATATTTAAATTTTCATTTTGCTGCTAAATTAGCCAAACAAAATTTTAAATTAATATAACTATTACTGGCAAGGAAGGACTTTATAGATGGAGAGCAAATAGATGGAGATTATAACTTACATATTATAAATTGGCATAATTCATTTCAACGTCATTTTGGCACAAGACCTCAACAGTCATCACTCGCTTACAGAGTCAACAACATTACAGTGGAGACGGCCTATGCGTAACAGTGGGAAGTTTCTTCTAGGGTTCCGTATAACAACAACAACAAGGCAGCAATTTAAATGTCTAAACAGACAGGGACTGATTAGACAGCTCAGTCACTCGCTTAGAACCTGGAATCAAACACGGTAAGAAGCCCCGCCCTGGTACTCACAGGCTGTTACCAACCGCTCTCCGAAATTCCACATCTGAAAAAAAGATCATGCTATCGCCTGCACCCTAAAGTTATGAGGATTAAATGAACTAGTGCATGGGCTCACACAGCATTCAACTTAGCATACAATAAACATAGCACGTGTCAGACCTTTTTGTTGTCCAGGCTGGAGTGCAGTGGCGTGATCTCGGCTCACTGCAACCTCCGCCTCCTGGGTTCAAGCAATTCTCCTGCCGCAGCCTCCCAAGTAGCTGGGATTACAGGTGTGCACAACAATGCCTGGCTAATTTTGTGTTTTTACTAGAGACAGGGTTTCACCATGTTGGCCAGGCTGGTCTTGAACTCATGACCTCGTGATCTGCTCGCCTTGGCCTCCCAAAATGCTGGGATATTTTATTTCTATTGTAATTGTCCATAAACTTGTCATTTCATACATGAAAATAAATTCAAGGCCAGGCACAGTGGCTCATGCCTATAATCCCAGCACTTTAGGAGGCCGAGGTAGGCGGATTACTTTAGCCCAGCAGTTTGAGACGAGCCTGGCCAATATGGTGAAACCCCATCTCTACTAAAAAGACAAAAATTAGTTGGACGTGGTGACAGGTGCCTGTAATCCCAGCTACTTGGGAGGCTGAGGCAGGAGAATTGCTTGAACCCGGGAGGTGGAGGTTGTAGTGAGCCGAGATCATGCTACCACACTCCTGCCTGGGCAATAGAGTGAGCCTCCGCCTCAAAAAAATAAAATAAAATAAATAAATTCAAGACCATGAGTTCCAATTTTTGATTCAGAAATCAAGAACAGCTGGAACGGTTTGCCTGGGCCACCACATCCCTTCCTTGTAGCTGTCCTTGGCTCAGCTGGCCAGGAGGCAGTCACTTCTCGGTACTAACTCTGTTATACTTATGTGGGCACCTCTGAATCCTATCTAAAAGATTCCGTTTTTTCAAGCTTTCTTACTTGTATTTTTATTAATTATATTATTTTATTTACTAATTATTTTAATATGCTAAATAAATTATTTATTATTATATACATATATATATTCTCCTGCCTCAGCCTCCTGAGTAGCTGGGATTGCAGGTGCGCACCACCATGCCTGGCTAATTTTTGTATTTTTAGTAGAGATGGTTTTCCCCATGTTGGCCAGGCTGGTCTCAAACTCCCCATCTCAGATGATCCTTCCACCTCAGCCTCCCAAAGCGCTGGGATTACAGGCATGAGCCACCGTGCCTGGCCGTATTATTTTGTTTTACAAATAAAATAGAGACAGGGTTTTGCTGTGTTGGCCAGGCTGGTCTCAAACTCCTGGGCTCAAGCAATTCTCCCACCTCGGCTTCCCAAAGTGTTGGGATTGCAAGCATGAGCCACCATGCCCAGCCCATCTGTTTTTTTTATTTAAATGGGGTCTAGCTCTGTCATCCAGGCTGGAGTACAGTGGCGAGATCTTGACTCACTGTAACCTCCACCTCCTGGTTCAAGTGGTTCTCCTGCCTTAGCCTCCCAAATAGATGGACTACAGGCACATGTCAGCGCACCTGGCTAATTTTTATATTTTTAGTAGAGACGGGGTTTCACCATGTTGCTGTTCTTGACCACCTGACCTCAAGTGATCCACCCACCTCAGCCTCCCCAAGTGCTGGGATTTCAGGCGTGAGGCACTGCGCCCAACTATGTGCTTTAAGCTTCCTACCTGCATGAATGGACACCAGCAGCTGTGTCTCTACTGCTCTCACCCTTACAGATTCTGTTCCTCTCTGCACGAGCAGGTAGGTGAAGGAGCCAGAGGAGATGCGCCACGCTCTGGGATGCCTTCTTCAACCCTCACAGGCAAGAAAAGCTGTGTTTTCCAGGCCAAGTGTTGCCTGGAAGCCTCTCTCCTATTACCCAAAAGCCCTTCCATCTGTGCCTAATGTCGATGATTAAACGGGACTTGCAGTTTAACTGCTTCCTGCCCTCTACGTGTGGATTACGTGTTTGCAATACCCAGTTTGCAAGGGTCCAGTTACTTCAAGCAGTAGAGGTTGTTGCCAAAACAGAGTCCCCAATCCATACTCAGCCACTGTTTGCAGAAGAGAGTAGTCTCGTAATTTCTCGATGTGAGTAGCTAATGGTAGATGTGATTAAAACCTTCTTAGTGTAAATTAGAGCAAGTAGAAATAGCGATGACATTTGTTTCTGTGGCTGTGGGGTCATGAAGTCCACAAACATGTTATGTAGTACATATTGACCATCTGCTGTGTGCCAGGCATCATACCAAGTACAGCAAACATACATTTTCATAGTTGAAAAAGACCATAAAGATCACGTATTTCAACCAGCTGTAGGTTGTTGCATCCAATTTACAATATCTCCACCGAGAATAATTCATGGGCCGGGCATGGTGGGTCACGCCCGTAATCCCAGCACTTTGGGAGGCCAAAGCGGGTGGATCACTTGAGGCCAGGAGTTCAAGGCCAGCCTGGCCAACATGGTGAAGCCCCATCTCTACTAAAAATACAGAATTAGCTGGGCGTGGTGGCGCATGCATGTAATCCCAGCTTCTTGGGAGGCTGAGACAGGAGAATTGCTTGAACCTGGGAGGCAGAGGTTGCAGTGAGCCGAGATCATATCACGGCACTCCAGCCTGGGCAAGAGAGAGAGACTCGGTCTCAAAAAAAAGAATAACTTTTATGGAGAGGAGCCCACAGGTTCCTATGGCAGTCCATTCTGCTCACCTAAGTATCCGCAATGGCTTTTCTACTGGGAGTTGACACCTCAAATGATCCTGCCTTGGCCTCCTGAGTAGCTGGGACTACAAGGACGTGCTACCACATCTGCTAATTTTTTTTTTTTCTTTTAGTCAGCTCTGACTGTTAGAAAGTACTCCCTTGGGTTAATTCCTTTTTTTTTTTTTTTTTTTTCAGATGGAGTCTCACTCTGTTGTCCAGGCTGGAGTGCAGTGGCATGATCTCGGCTTACTGCAACCTCCGCCTCCCGGTTCAAGCGATTCTCCTGCCTCAGCCTCCCAGGTTGCTGGGATTACAGGCACTCGCCACCACATCCGGCTAATTTTTTGTATTTTTAGTAGAGACAGGGTTTCACAATGTTGGCCAGGCTGATCTCAAACTCCTGACCTCAGGTGATCCGCCCGCCTCGGCCTCCCAAAGTGCTGGGATTACAGCTGTGAGCCACCGCACACGGCCTCCCTTGGGTTAGTTTCTAATTGACAATCATTGCTTATACGGAAGGAACTAAAACCAGCTATTCCCTCTTGCTAAGAAAATTAATGATTCCTGTCTCTTGTCCTGGCATCCACGTGTCCTCGCTGTCCCTTATCAAGTGACTCAACAGAAGTTGCGGACATTTTTTTTTTCAGACCTAGAAGTTGACAGTTTTCTGGCACCAAGTCAGAACTATGTAGTTCCCAGGTTAGTTAAAAGGGTGTCGAGGTGTTAGATTTCAGGCGTCTAGCCGAGCTTCAGCCCCTGCAATTAGGAGCCCGGCCAGAGCAAGTGAATCTTTTAGGCTCTTGGGTGATGAGTCACAAATTCCATATAAGGCCCAACTTCCAGCCCCTGGCACGGAAGATGAATGTAAGTGTTTGATCCTCTTGAGGTGGATGTATTTTTATAGGGAGTTCTAACAAAAAGGGATTACCCCACCGTGGTTAAGAGAAATGCTTTACTTAAGAAGCAGAAATAGAGAGGGCAGGTCAAAAGGCTTGATGGCTGAAAGAAAACACTTGTTTAAAGTTTTCAAATGGAATATAATTTTGCTAGAAGACAAACAATGGATTCAAAATGTTTATGGGAAACTTTTTTTTGAGATAGGCTCTTGCTCTGTCACCCAGCCGGAGTGTAGTGACGCGATCGCATCTCACTCCAGCCTTGATACCCCAGGCTCAAATGATCCTCCTGCCTCAGCCTCCCAAGTAGCTGGACTACAAGGATGTGCCACCCCATCCAGCTAAAGTTTTTTTCTTATTTTTTGATTTTTTTGGTAAAGACAGGGTCTTGCTATGTTGCCCAGGCTGGGCTCAAGCAATCCTCCTGCCTCAGCCTCCCAAAGTGCTGGAATTACAAGCGTGAGCCACCACGCCCAGCTGGGAAACTATTTTGAATTTAGCATTCCTTGCCCACTCAGATTATCCATCAAATGTGAAGCAATCAAAGAGACACTATTAAGATGTACATGTGAGAACTTGGAAGATTTATTTTCCAAGTACTCACCATGAAAAAGCTGCTCAGGAACCACTTTGGCAAAACAAAAAAGGAATTAAAGAAAGGGAAAGAAATTGGATTTTAAAAAAAAGAAAGAAAGATTGGCCAGGCTCGGTGTTTCATCCTGTAATCCCAGCACTTTGAGAGGCGGAGGCAGGTGGATCACCTGAGGTCAGGAGTTTGAGACCAGTCTGGCCAACATGGTAAAACCCTGTCTCTACTAAAAATACAAAAAAGTAGCCAGGTATGGTGGGGGGAGCCTGTAATCTCAGCTATTCGACAGACTGAGGCACGAGAATTGCTTAAACCCGAGAGGTGGAGGTTGCAGTGAACTGAGATCGCACCAGTGCACTCCAGCCTAGGTGACAGAGCCAGATGCTGTCTCAAAAAATAAATAATTAATTAATTTTAGAAAGAAGGATTGCCAAGTCTCACCCAGAAGATGTGGCATGTAACAGGGTTGGGGGCACAGGAAAGAGGGGCGCAGTCTGGAGATTTCTGTCAAGCAGCAAAATTCTAGAGCCAGAAGACTGAATTTCTGTTTTTACGGGTCCATACCTGTCCATTTGAGGGAGCCTTTCTGGAATAACCCAAGGCTCTTTGAAAATATTTATTTCCCTTGATCCTGGTCTCTGATCCATCTCATCTTCCGCAGCTACTGATTCACCTGAGTATCCACAGTGGCGTTTCTACTAGGAGTCAACACCTGCAGTTTCCAGCCCTGGCCTAGCAGTTTCCCAAGGGGTGCATCTCTGATCATCTTTCAGGGGACTTCCTAGTACAGGGAAGAGAAGTGCTGAGTTCAAAGCTTTTGAGCCTGTGGTGACTGATTTTCTGAGCCAAAAGTCAGAACACAAGACAAGACTGACAAGTAAGAATTGACTTTCCTGAACCAAAGGGGAAGACTTTAAAACCAGACGCTCTTGCAAATTCAGGGTGTATGGCTACCTTGATTGTCCTCAGGGACCTGAGGGACATGGACAACACAGCAGAAGCCGCCACCCCATGGGCTCCCCTCACCTGAGCAGGGTGAAGGCACATGGCACTCCAACAGACTCATAACTGGCACTCCCTGACACCCATAGTCTGTAGGGATTTATTCGCTGATTCTGCAGATGACAGCCTGAGACAGACGGAGCACATGTCTGATAACTCAGCGTTTTTTGTCCCTAACAATTTAACTCCAGCCCCACACTGTGTGCTCCACTTAGCAAACAAGTTCTTCAGCTGGAAGGCAGTTGAGCAGCCTGGCACTGTCGTGCTGGCGTGTCCTTACAAGTAGGGTGGGGTGGAGAGTGGGCTGTCTTACCTCCATTTTAAGTCACTTATCAAAGTATTTCTTCCCACCCCTTAGAACAGTCTATCTGATTTTTTAAATTTTATTATTATTATTTTTTGGATAGACTGTGTTGCCCAGGCTGGTCTTGAACTCCTGGCCTCAAACAACCCTCCCACTTCAGCCTCCTAAAGTGTTAGGATTACAGGCATGAACCACCATGTCCAGCCTAGTCTGATTAAAAAAACATATTTAATTGACAAACAATAGCTGTACATATTTATGGGGTAGATATTAATGCTGCAAAAGATATAATGTAGAGTGACTAGGTCAGGGAATCCACATAGCCACAGTTGCTGGAAAAGGAGGAGAGACTCAAGAGACCAATGTTTTGAATTTGAGTTTTTGAAAATATACATCTAATTTAAAAACTTGCAAAACAGGCCAGGCACAGTGGCTCATGCCTGTAATCCCAGCACTCTGGAAGTGGGAGGCAGGCAGATCACCTGAAGTCAGGAGTCAGAGACCGTGCTGGGCAGCGTGGAGAAACTCCATCTCCACCAAAAATACAAAATTAGCCAGATGTGATGGTGCATGCCTGTAATTGCAGCTACTTGGGAGGCGGAGGCAGGAGAATGGCTGGAATCCAGGAGGCAGAGGTTGCAGTGAGCCGAGATCACGCCACTGCACTCCAGCCTGGGCAACAGAGTGAGACTCCATCTAAAAAAAAAAAAAAAAAATCACTCAGTTACATAAAAATACTATTTTACAACAGTGTATTACACATTTTTTTTGTCTTGAACATTCTTTTATATATTTATTGTATATCTGTGCTTTTTCCTTATGAATTGCTTGTATAGCATTCTTAAACTGATTTTTTTTAATTGCAAAGTCCTCTTATTTATATGTTGACTATATTAAGCTTTGATCTGGTATGTTTTTTACAAAGGTTTTTTTTCCTATTAGTTTAGCTTTTGATGCAAATGATGTTTTAAAACATGCACTTGGAGAGAGATCCAAGATGGCCGATCACTAGTAGCTCAGGATTGCAGCTCCCAGTAAAAGTGCAGAGAGCCAGTGGACGCCACACTTACCAATCAATTTTTGCTGCCCATGGACCAGGACATTCCCAGCGGAGGAGCCCCACAGGTCGCCAGCGCGACCCTTTCGGCTGGCGCGGCTTTTTTGCCAGCGCCTCGGCTCGGCAGCTCTTGGTGCGGAGTAAACGGGACTGAGTCTCCTTTTGGATGATGTTTGGAGCTCTGTGCAGAGCAGTCCACCCAGCTGATTGAAAAAGGGGCTGAGAAGCCAGACCGGAGACCCCCGGGCAGAAAAGCACCACGAATTTCAACGCTGCTGTCTTAGCTAGCGTTGCGAGTCGCACAGTGAAAATTA